>APFE031755775.1:100688-111735 GCA_000404065.3 Pinus taeda | reverse complement strand
TTAGAAAAAATATTAATATGCTAAACTTTTACTTAGAAACACCAATCCACGTAATAACAATTTAACAATTTATGCCAATCTAACTAACAGGCTTCTCAGGTGAAAAATAAGTTTGTCTGAAGCTTGCACAAGAGTGTATGGATTAATGGTTGGGGTAGTCGGCTGTCACGCACCCCACCAGAAATTGAGTCCCGATTTGTATCGCTGCGCTGCAGCATATTAAGTTTTAATGAGTTTGTATTGTGATTGTATCGTGATGTGACAGATGTCAACTGTTTCAATGAGTTTGTATTGTGATTGTATCGTGATGTGATGGATGTTAGCTTGTCTGACATGTATAATGTACTGCCCTATAATGCTTATTCCGAAAACTAGCCCCTCCCATTTAAAAAAAAAGTTTGTCTGAAGCTCTAGTATATCCCAAATACACCCAACATCAATTCTATATATCACTGAGATGCAATAACATAATAAAAAACTAAAAAAATTCTTATTCATAATAATCACCAATAAATATTTACTTTTAAGGTTAACTTTCACACTTAATTTCTCATAGCCTTGTTAGCTAACTAGCATTGACCTGACCTTCACACTTAATTTCTCATAGCCTTGTTAGATAACTAGCATTGACATGACCTTTACTAAATTAGGCATATTTAAATTTCCATTTTTCTATAATTTTTTTTTTTTTTCAATTTGAAAGATGAAAAATTATATTATCAATAAATCCATTCCCAAGTGCTAGCCATGTGAATGAATCTACTTTAATCGTATACTTGTATGCTTGTATGAGGGATTTGTTTCAATTTGGTGGTGGGGCCATTGACATCTGGGAGCACTGATACTCCTTGCAATCAAACAAAATCATGCTACCAATAATGTTATCATAAGTGCAATAATACTGTCAAAAGGTACGTACTAGGGTGTACATGTGGTAACAACTCAACTCCTAACTTTTCAACATGTCCGTGATTGACAGGTGGTAATGATATTAAATTCCAAATTCCATACAATGCTATATTTTATATTTATTCAACTTATCGCTGGTTTACACGTGGCAACAACTATTAAGCTACATATAATGTTAAATTCCACACCTTTTTCAATGTGGCCCCCAATTAGGTGAGATCTATTGTAGGTGGTGAAAAGTGGCTTAAGAGGATGTCCCTATAGGAAGAGGGGCCAGTATTTATTTAACCAAATTGATTTTTATAAAGTCAACGAACGTAGAGAGTTGGAAGGTTAAGAAGTTTGAATAATACTTATTTAATACCTTACATTGAGTATGTAATGCTGTTACAAATAAAAGGCTTATGTTTAGTCAAACATATTTACACCACCCACTCCACAGGAACTACATGTTTGGTGGTGAGTTGATTTGCTTTGTCTCTGTCACAATATCAAACTTAACATGTGCCACTTTTGTGTGGAGTTGGAAAACAAAATCTCAGCCTTATGTACATTAACGCTCTTCGCTGGCTGCAATTAAATAAAGAAGCTTAGCTTTTGTCAAAGGTATTTAAAAAGTCACTGTCCCAAATCTACATGTTTGGTAGTGAACATCAATTAGTTTGCCTTAGTTAAGGGATAATTGTTTAAAAAAAATTTACTAAGTATTTTTTGGGCAAAAAAATAGGTAGAAAAATGTCACTTTAGAATTTACCAAATTTCTAAAGTAGGTAAGTTTTTATGGAAATTCTTTATTTTCGGTTGAAGAGTGAAGATATGGACATGGATAGATGTATATAGATTACCCTAACGTTTCAAGTATTGGCATGGTGTATTTGACAAGGTTTAAAGAGTAACATTCTCCATCGTTTCTCAACATCACCAATGTTAAGGTTGAGGGTGAGACAACTCTATTTATGGACAACACTATTTATGTTTAGCTTTGGTGTTTTTGGACCAAGTTCCAAATTTGTATAGGTATATTTCAATATTAATTGTACATTTTAGGAAGCTAACAATCTCTAAAGACATTTAGAAAATGTTACTTAATTTTGTAACATTATGTTTGCAAATTCATATAAGTTTTTGGTCATAAATTTTGTCAATTCTTTACTCTTAGATGTTCATCCACTTGAGGAATCAGGTGAGAGAGAGAGAGAGAGAGAGAGAGAGAGAGAGAGAGAGAGAGATTTGTTGGTTATAATATAATTTATTTTGTTGTTAAAGGATAGCAGTTTGAGTCATCGTTAGTGGTTTAATTTCCACTCTACCTGGGTTTTTATTCCCTAGAGACATGTTAGCTTGTGTGGAAAAAATTCAACGAGTTGAAAATCATGATGAGTAATTATTGTCAATTGGGTTTATACTAGGTGGTTGGGAGGAATGATTGGGATCCTCCCCACCCAGCTTCAATTATTGCAAGTGACATAATGAACTTTGATGTAATAGACTCGAACATGTATATTCCTCATATAGAGTATATAATAATTTATTGGTGTAAAAATAATTTATTATAGATCATGAAGTCCCATTTATCCATTATATGTAATGTAAAGAAGGAAAACTAATTGGAGAGAGTACGATGTCATTATATGGTGCTATGTAAAGAAGGAAAACTAATTAGAAAGACTTAATAAGTGGATAAATTAAATCTTTTGGTGATTTAAGTTACATTAAATGAATCCAAATCAACAAGGAAAAAAATATTAGTCAAATTTCACATCATTTAAATAGATGTTTTAAGATTGAAGTTCCATAAAGATATTTTTTTTCCGAATTTAGGAGAGAAAAAAAATAGATTTACTTATTACATTAATAAAAATTATTATATTACTCAAAAATTCTTTATAAATTTTTAAAATCTACAAAACAACATTTTAAATTTATAGTATATTTTTCATTTAATATTTTTTAACAATAATGATTATGTTTAGTATTAATTAAAAAATACATAGAAATGCCACAAAACTAAAAAAAATCATAATGTTTGATACAAAATTTTAGCATTCTACCTTTCTTATAAAAAAAATAAGACTAGAAGGTGTTAAGATTCCTAAAAAGGTAACTTTTATAGATCATTACATAAGAGCTTTGAAGAAGAGCTACCTTATGAAACATATATAAGAAATAAGTATTATAGTATTAAGTCCAGATTCACTTGTTCTTGATATCCTTTTAATTGCTTTTGAATTGACTCTCCCCAATCATGGTTCAATTTCTCATGATTGGTTATTCCTTCCTTAACAAGTATTAGGGAGCCTTTGGAAGGCTAGTTCTGATATGAAAATTAGGGGTCGAGTTTACAATTTTGTGTTTCAACGCATTGTTTTCATTCTACACACTAGTTATTTATGCTCCATAGGTTGACAATGTGTTAAACATGAGGCTTATTTCTTGGTTATGAGCTTGTTTTTGGATTCCTTGAAGGTTTTGTAACTGCTCTAATTCGACCCCACACTTCCTGACTTTGAATTTCAATTGTTGATTATCTACGCAAGAATTAGAATTGGGGTAAGTAGAAGCTCTATGTTATGCAAGATTTACGATTGTAGACAAAAGTATCTCCGCTAGGTTTGGTGGCTAACCTATAACAATAGAGAGACAAAGGACCCAATGTTTTCCATAAAGTAAGTAGATGAGGGGATGAAACCTACTTGGAATCCGTCGTATGTTTCACACCTTCTTTGGCTTGAATGCTCCAATCCTAGCTCCAATTGCCAAAATTAGAACCTACACAAGTAGACAATACAAGCTAAGAAACTACAAGATCTATGTAGCATCATCTATCTACTTCATTCAACAAATCAACATATTGAAATATATGAAATAATGACATCACATATAGGAAAACAAAATAACTCTTTGTATTGATATTAATGGAGTGAGTTACAACAATAAATAGGTGTCAATCTTGTAGAAGAGCTCCTCCAAGCTTTTGGCTTGTCCTTCCTTTGTCACAAAGTGTACCTCCAATCACCCTAAATGCATGAAAGGATAAATTTCACAACAACAACAAAAGGGTAGAATCACTCTCCAAAAGCCAACCCCTTGCATATGGAAGGTTGTAAATATATAGAGGAGTGAGGTAAGTTGGGAGTTATTATCCTTTTACCAATATTGAGATTGATATCCACTCTTGATGGGAGGATAAGATCTAAGGATAAGGGATGGAAACTCCAAGGTAGGATAGGAGAGGATTCGAAAATTTTATCTGATGTAAATGGTTACAACAAATCCTGGAAGCTTCTGGAAATAGAGGCTTCATGATTCTCTCTCTTTTTCCCGAATTTCTAGAACCAAATTAATGCAGGTGCAAGGAAAGCAACCTACAGGTGATAAACGCAGGCCATAGTGGAGCGACCTGTAGGTGAATGTTGTTTGACAAGAGGCCAACATGCGTTGGTCCTAAAACTGGCTCGTATGATGCCATTCGGGAAGAAACTGTGGGGAATGAGAGTGTCATACATTGGGCTTTGTGCAATGATGATGTAGAGAGGGAATAGGATGTTGATTGATCCCATTAGGAGGTTGATTGATCAGATGTGAAAAAACAACCTATAACACTCTACACCACATAATGGTGGAATGAAAGGAGGGAATATGTGAGGTCAATAGAGTAGGAGAAGTATTAGGGGATCGGATTTGGTCTGAATGACAAAGATGTATGCAAAGAGAGGGGTTTAGACAGTTCGTTCCACCCATAACAATGAAAATAAATTGAGATTCTAGCATAAAAAATTAAATGATTTCATAAGGAAACATGGAGGGATTAACAATCTATAAGTCCATATAACCTTGCTTTCCACACATAGAGGTTTTATCCCACTCAAAGTAATCATATTCATAGGTTGGGAGATAAATGAAGAATTGGAACTAGCAAGGGGTAAGTATAGATCATGGCATGTTAAATTCATAGGAAAAGAATGATTCAAATGAGAGGGAAGAATACACACAGACACACAAAATTTGAGAGTGAATTTCATGACAAAGAATGGTTAAAGAACTTGGAACTATGGCTATTAAAAGATGTAACCAATTGTCCTTGAGAAATAGAGGATGTTTCTTTTTCCAAAATATCAACACATGCATTATGTTTCCTAAGAATGTGAAAGAACTTTACCGCTTTTAAAGTTCACGAACTCTTGATGGATTCTAGCATAGTTTCAGTCCATGATCAGATGGGTGCTTGATTTTTTTATCCTCCATTGCTTTAATTATAATCTTCAAGTCTCGTAAGGCTACTAATTTTGTAATTTTCCTTATATTAGTCAAATAACACCTCATAAACAAAGAAAAATATTCCCCCTGATAATTGGTTATATATCCTAATCTCATTACAAATAAAAAATATTTATTCCATCTCAATTCATCAAAATCCACCCACTCATATCACCCTAATAAATTTTATTTTTAAATTCCATATAAAAGGTATAAATCTTAACATCACCCATCTTATTATATAAAAAATTACAAATATGAATATCATACAATTTATTATGGAAAAAGATTTGAATGGCATACTTCTTATAAATATTAACCATATTTCAAAATATTTGAGAAGTTTGATTCATTATATGTGGATTTGAATGGTTTATCTATATATATATTACATATAAATTTCAAATATAATTTTATATCTATATATATAAATATATATGATATATATATAAGTTTTATAAATATAAAAATGTAAAATTTAAATGTAGAAAATAATTTATAAAATGGTAGGATGATGGTTCAAGTGGTAGTTTAGCAAGTTTAATTTTCCTTTTAATCTCGTTTTTTATTCTTTCAAAACACGATTAGCTCGTGTGGAAAAAATTTGAAACATGTTAAAAATTGTGATGGGATTCATTAGTTACCATTAAAAATAAAAGATAGATTTATCATTTTTTAATTTATATTTTTAAAAAAGTAAATTAAAATATAGAAATTTGACTGCTTAAGATTTTATGTCGAAATTTAATGTGCACTTGTTCATATCAAGTCAATTCGTAAGATCGACGTGTTAGAAAATTAGAAAGGCAGAAATATTTTCTTATGTTGGAAATTACTTGTAATATTCTTGTATTCTTATTAAATTTATTTATGTTATTCTTTTATCTTATTCTTATTAATAAATCATCAAATCAAAAGTGAAGATCAATGAAAATAGATATAGGCACTTAGTGAGAGCTAAAACCCCTATGTAGGGAAAAACCCAACCAAACTCTTCCACTAGTAGTTTCAAATCAAATTGAGACAATCCAAGACCTTGGACCAAAAGACCTTCCTCTCTCCACCAAGTCAGCCTTTCAAATTGATTAACCAAACTTTAGTAGTCAATTGTAGTCAAAAACTTCGACCCAACTACAACCCTCAATTTTGACTTTCCAACTTCTAGAATTTCGGCCTTACTGCAGATCTGTGATTTCAACCCTCCAACAACAACTCATAAACTCGCATGTGTGGCAGAAAAGAGAGAATTTTGACATCTTTTTTCTTGACAAATGTTTTCTTCTTCTTTGCTAGGGTTTTCTCCTTCTTCTTTAGGTACTTCACTCTTCTTTTCTTCTCCAACAACTACAGATCAAACTTGATGTGTATCTCCTCTAAATGGGTCGAGTAGTTTCTAATTTATAATGGTTTTTGGCTAACTTGTAGAACTTGAGGCCAACTTGGTGGGGGAGGGTTATTTGAATTATTTTACATAAAAATAATTTTATTTCCTGATATACAAAGCCCAAGAAGGGTCTATTAAATGATGACCAGGACTAGGATTCATGCCATAAATACTAAAAGCCTACAATGGAGGCTTTCACCTAAAACTAAAATAATAAATCATGAAACCCATGCTAATAAAAAAGTAAGTTTTTTTTTTCTTTTTTCTTTGTTCTTTCGACAGATACATTACATCACGAGTCAAATACAATTATGAATACCGAAACTAGTTACATTCTTCAACACTCCCTCTTAACTAGGTAGGTATTCATGATTACATAGGTACATGGATGAACTCAAAATGATATGTTTCTATGAAGAGTCACAACACATGCAGTGCTAAATATTAAATACTTGACCAAGGTATCTAATTAGTTGGGACTAAGGTGTGTTCCAAGATTTAGGCACTATAGGTACCATCGGGCTTAAGCTCTAACACCAACCCAGGAATCTAGGTATCATATCTAAGGCCAGATCTCCACAATACCAATGATACCATCCGTACTTCGAGATATAGACATCATCATAGGCTGATTGTATGTCCTCCCAAGCATCTTTCCACTCCAAGATGATTCATCTCTCCCTATAAACTAAATAAGATATATCCAACTGTCCAAGTATGCTTCCAAAATAATCAACCTTGTTATGGAGAGATATACATGTATCATCCCAACCCCAATTAGTAACAAACTTTTAAATATATACAAGTTAGCACAAACCTCCAAGGTCTTCAAATATTTTGATGTTCCTTAGGTCATTATCATCAAATGCATATCATTGGAAGTTTCCTTCATTTTTTCTAGCGGCACCAAACTCAGCCTCAACACTTATTCTAGAATATCTAAATTTTGTTTATAACTTCATCAATCAACCATCTATAGTTCTTTATATATTCTTCAATTTAATTCTTTCGTCAATGTATTTTATTATAACTGTCACAATATGCCCTCTCCCTTAACTGGGAGAAATACCTTTTCTTTATCCAAGCTTCTTCTCTATAACAAAAACCTCTTTCTTCCAACCACACATGCTCTTTTATTTGTATGATTATACCATTAGAGAAACTTCAACCTTTAAAACATTTATTACTTTAGTAACATCATTCTTTCTATGGAAACAATATTAATTATTCATCTTTAATCTCATCATCATTCTTACAACTCCCTATTTCCATCATGCTCATCATTATTATCAAGTTATCTTCAATTATGAGGTAGGTGAATATCTTCAACATATTGAAGATCATGTACCTACAAATCTTCAACAACAAGTACAAGCAAGTGCAAATATATAGGAGAATGAAGTTAACTTTATTAAAATAGGGCCATAATGTCATTACAATGGAAGCATAAAAAAAATCAAGCTTTAGATATCCAGAACCTTAACCTAGTTAGGTTCACAATCAACAAGAGTTACATCTTTTATATCCTAGACTTCAACAATTTTGCTATGGTTTTGTCAGAAATCCTAGATTCCATCATCGAGACATAAATCCTTAGATATCAACAACTAAAACAAGTTAGCAATCCAATCATATCATTTTTCAATATTATGCCCTACAATTTCATGTTAGACTCTACTAGGGTTTTGTCACAAACCCTAGATTTCATCAATAAAACTAAATCATGGATATCAACAATCAAATTACCATTCTAGCATTTTATATCTAGGGTTTCATTATTATTTTCTTATATAAATCACTTACTAAGGGTTTTGTCATAAACCTTAGATACATACATCAAACTCCATTTTTTTTTACCAGACTAAGGTTTCAATTATACAGAAGCTCATACACCTAGGGTTTCATCTTACTTTAATTATTACAAAGGCCTTTTTTTATAAACCCTAATTTACCAAACCCTAAAAATCTAGGGATTTATCATATAACCTAGACATTAGCAACAAACCTTAAAAGGTTAAGGTTCAATAACATCAACAAACCTTAATCATCAATAGAGAAGGATTTAATCATATGTTCTTAGCTTTTTATTAACAAACCCTAAGTAGGCTAGGGTTTTATTATTATAGACAATATACCTTAAGAATCAAAAGGCTAGGGTTTTATAGTGAACCCTAAATGTTAGGTTTTCACCAAAATGAACAAATGGCAAGAGATAGTATGACAAGGGTAGATCAATCTAGTGATTAATCACTCTAACAAGAATATTTATGATTCAAGACCCTATACACAAGAGAGTTAGTAATATAAAACAAATTTCAAATGAAGAATAATAATACATTCTTGTAAGAATAAGGTCTACAACAAATCAAACATACCTTGAGTTGTTCTTTAACAAACCTTGTAGAGTTTTTCTTTGTAGTAAGCTTGTTTAAGACTTTTCTTTTGATGTCTCCCTTTGAGTCTAGCCATAATCCTTATGTATTCCTGAAACCTTTCCTTCCAAGGAAAATATAAAGAATGAATTATAAGTATGAAATAAAAACAAAGCTAGATGTATAGAGGAGCTCAATCATGAAAGAGAAAATAAAGAACAAGATGCTCAATTTTTGTAAAATGGTGGAGGCTCCCTCTTAATCTTTCATCAATTCAACCCTTTTGAGGGATTCCTATGCCTTATAAACAAAATCTCAAGAATTTATAAAAAGACATATTAGGTCTATAAACTCTAGAAACCAAAATATAAAAGAAAACTTTACAAAACCTAAAACAATAGTCTATGATATAAGTAGAAGGATAAGAAAGGATGGTATCCATGAAAGACTCAATAATATAAGTTTTTGAATTCAGATTCTTCAACCTTGCTCTTCTTAGGTGGAGCTTCATCTGCAATTGTAGCATGTTCTCTTTCTATCTTCTTACTTTTAGGGTTTTCTGGACATTTATTCTTGTAGTGTCCCATCTTATGACAATGAAAACACTATATGTTGGATAGGTCAATCTTCTTATTTGGCCCCTTAAACTTATTATGTCCACCATTTTTCTTGTAGTAAGAAGAATATACATTGGATGCATTTTTATCTTCATCTTCCTTCTTATTATTTGTTAATGAGATGTGAGTTTTTTCTTGACTGCATGTATTCCACATTTCTTGAAAGGATAGTGTTTCTTTCCAGCTGATAATACTGAATGCAAAGAACCCATGATTTTGGTAGTCCTAATAATGCAACAATCACAAGCTATTTATCTGGTATAACATCATCAATGGCTTGGAGTTCAACTCTTATTTGGGAGATCCTTACAAAATAAGAATACATAATATTATCTTTTGTCTTCTTTATTATTCTTAGTTCATTCTTGAGACTAGCTATTTTTCCAATGTTTTTGATGGTGAATAGTTTGGAGAGAGCTTCATACATCCATTTTGAGGTATCTATATTAGATAGTAGGGAATTAAGTTATCATTCACTCCATCTACAATTAGATTTATCACTAATATATTTGTCTTCTTGTATCTTTCCTTTCCTGCATCATCTGTGGATTCCTTAACATTTCCAAGTACAAAATCCAATACCTTGTGCTTTGCGAGGATAATATATATCCTTTTCTTCCATGCTCTATAGTTGGTGGCTCCTTCTAGTTTATTTTTTTGACTTCATTGATGTGGCCATATATTTAAGTCTTCGTCTTCTTAAGTAGAGTTTTTTGTAAAATGGTACATTCCTTCTTCAAGAGATCTTTGAGCTGCCTTTTTCCTTCTTATCCTTCACCTTAGCTCTGATACCATGTTAGAAAATTAGAAAGGGGATTTTATTTTTTTATGTGGACAATTACATGTGATATCCTTGTATTCTTATTAAATATCTTTGTGTTATTTTTTTATCTTCTTCTCATCAAGCAATCATCAAATCAAAAGCATGAAGATCAATGACACTAGATATAGGCACTCAGTCAAGGATAAAACCCCTATGTAGGGGAAAACCCAATCATGGTCTTCCACTAGTAGATTCAAATCAAATTGAGACAATCCAATATCTTAGACCAAAAGACCTTCCTCTCTCCACCAATTCAGCCTTCCAAATTGATTAACCAAATTTTAGCAATCACTTCTTCTCAAATAACTTTGACCCAGCTAAAACTCATAATTTTAGCCCTCCAACAAATGTAGATCGAACTTGTTGTGTATCTCCTCCAAATGAGTCAAGCAATTGCTCATTTATAGTGGTTTCTTGCTCTCTTTTGAGGCTGACTTGTAGAACTTGAGGCCGACTTGGTGGAGGAGGCTTATTTGACTTATTTAATAGAAACATAATTTTATTTCTTGATATACAAAGCCCAAGAAGGGTCTATTTATTGATTACAAGGACTAGGACTCATAACATAAACCCTAGAATCCTACAATGGATACTTTTACCTAAAAATAAAATAATAAAGCATGAAAACCATGCTAATAAATAATAATGAAATTTATTTTTCTTTCTTTTGAAAAATACATTACAT
>APFE031755775.1:84100-100130 GCA_000404065.3 Pinus taeda | reverse complement strand
GCAAGGGGTAAGTATAGATCATGGCATGTTAAATTCATAGGAAAAGAATGATTCAAATGAGAGGGAAGAATACACACAGACACACAAAATTTGAGAGTGAATTTCATGACAAAGAATGGTTAAAGAACTTGGAACTATGGCTATTAAAAGATGTAACCAATTGTCCTTGAGAAATAGAGGATGTTTCTTTTTCCAAAATATCAACACATGCATTATGTTTCCTAAGAATGTGAAAGAACTTTACCGCTTTTAAAGTTCACGAACTCTTGATGGATTCTAGCATAGTTTCAGTCCATGATCAGATGGGTGCTTGATTTTTTTATCCTCCATTGCTTTAATTATAATCTTCAAGTCTCGTAAGGCTACTAATTTTGTAATTTTCCTTATATTAGTCAAATAACACCTCATAAACAAAGAAAAATATTCCCCCTGATAATTGGTTATATATCCTAATCTCATTACAAATAAAAAATATTTATTCCATCTCAATTCATCAAAATCCACCCACTCATATCACCCTAATAAATTTTATTTTTAAATTCCATATAAAAGGTATAAATCTTAACATCACCCATCTTATTATATAAAAAATTACAAATATGAATATCATACAATTTATTATGGAAAAAGATTTGAATGGCATACTTCTTATAAATATTAACCATATTTCAAAATATTTGAGAAGTTTGATTCATTATATGTGGATTTGAATGGTTAGGCTATATATATATATATATATTTCAAGACATAATTTATCAATATTAAATAGTGTCAAATCAAATGTAAAAAAATTATATTAATAATGATAGGATGATTGGGTCAATGGTATTAGAAGTTAAGTTCCCTTTCCATCTAGTTTATATTCTTTCAAAAACATATTAGCATTTGCGTGCGAAAAAAATATTTGAACATGTTAAAAATGTGATGAGGATTCATTAGTACCAATTAAAAATAAAAGATAGATTTATCATTTTTTTATTATATTTTAAAAAGTAATTTAAAATATAGAATTTTGACTGCTTAAGATTTTATGTCGAAATTTAATGTGCACTTGTTCATATCAAGTCAATTCGTAAGATCGACGTGTTAGAAAATTAGAAAGGCAGAAATATTTTCTTATGTTGGAAATTACTTGTAATATTCTTGTATTCTTATTAAATTTATTTATGTTATTCTTTTATCTTATTCTTATTAATAAATCATCAAATCAAAAGTGAAGATCAATGAAAATAGATATAGGCACTTAGTGAGAGCTAAAACCCCTATGTAGGGAAAAACCCAACCAAACTCTTCCACTAGTAGTTTCAAATCAAATTGAGACAATCCAAGACCTTGGACCAAAAGACCTTCCTCTCTCCACCAAGTCAGCCTTTCAAATTGATTAACCAAACTTTAGTAGTCAATTGTAGTCAAAAACTTCGACCCAACTACAACCCTCAATTTTGACTTTCCAACTTCTAGAATTTCGGCCTTACTGCAGATCTGTGATTTCAACCCTCCAACAACAACTCATAAACTCGCATGTGTGGCAGAAAAGAGAGAATTTTGACATCTTTTTTCTTGACAAATGTTTTCTTCTTCTTTGCTAGGGTTTTCTCCTTCTTCTTTAGGTACTTCACTCTTCTTTTCTTCTCCAACAACTACAGATCAAACTTGATGTGTATCTCCTCTAAATGGGTCGAGTAGTTTCTAATTTATAATGGTTTTTGGCTAACTTGTAGAACTTGAGGCCAACTTGGTGGGGGAGGGTTATTTGAATTATTTTACATAAAAATAATTTTATTTCCTGATATACAAAGCCCAAGAAGGGTCTATTAAATGATGACCAGGACTAGGATTCATGCCATAAATACTAAAAGCCTACAATGGAGGCTTTCACCTAAAACTAAAATAATAAATCATGAAACCCATGCTAATAAAAAAGTAAGTTTTTTTTTTCTTTTTTCTTTGTTCTTTCGACAGATACATTACATCACGAGTCAAATACAATTATGAATACCGAAACTAGTTACATTCTTCAACACTCCCTCTTAACTAGGTAGGTATTCATGATTACATAGGTACATGGATGAACTCAAAATGATATGTTTCTATGAAGAGTCACAACACATGCAGTGCTAAATATTAAATACTTGACCAAGGTATCTAATTAGTTGGGACTAAGGTGTGTTCCAAGATTTAGGCACTATAGGTACCATCGGGCTTAAGCTCTAACACCAACCCAGGAATCTAGGTATCATATCTAAGGCCAGATCTCCACAATACCAATGATACCATCCGTACTTCGAGATATAGACATCATCATAGGCTGATTGTATGTCCTCCCAAGCATCTTTCCACTCCAAGATGATTCATCTCTCCCTATAAACTAAATAAGATATATCCAACTGTCCAAGTATGCTTCCAAAATAATCAACCTTGTTATGGAGAGATATACATGTATCATCCCAACCCCAATTAGTAACAAACTTTTAAATATATACAAGTTAGCACAAACCTCCAAGGTCTTCAAATATTTTGATGTTCCTTAGGTCATTATCATCAAATGCATATCATTGGAAGTTTCCTTCATTTTTTCTAGCGGCACCAAACTCAGCCTCAACACTTATTCTAGAATATCTAAATTTTGTTTATAACTTCATCAATCAACCATCTATAGTTCTTTATATATTCTTCAATTTAATTCTTTCGTCAATGTATTTTATTATAACTGTCACAATATGCCCTCTCCCTTAACTGGGAGAAATACCTTTTCTTTATCCAAGCTTCTTCTCTATAACAAAAACCTCTTTCTTCCAACCACACATGCTCTTTTATTTGTATGATTATACCATTAGAGAAACTTCAACCTTTAAAACATTTATTACTTTAGTAACATCATTCTTTCTATGGAAACAATATTAATTATTCATCTTTAATCTCATCATCATTCTTACAACTCCCTATTTCCATCATGCTCATCATTATTATCAAGTTATCTTCAATTATGAGGTAGGTGAATATCTTCAACATATTGAAGATCATGTACCTACAAATCTTCAACAACAAGTACAAGCAAGTGCAAATATATAGGAGAATGAAGTTAACTTTATTAAAATAGGGCCATAATGTCATTACAATGGAAGCATAAAAAAAATCAAGCTTTAGATATCCAGAACCTTAACCTAGTTAGGTTCACAATCAACAAGAGTTACATCTTTTATATCCTAGACTTCAACAATTTTGCTATGGTTTTGTCAGAAATCCTAGATTCCATCATCGAGACATAAATCCTTAGATATCAACAACTAAAACAAGTTAGCAATCCAATCATATCATTTTTCAATATTATGCCCTACAATTTCATGTTAGACTCTACTAGGGTTTTGTCACAAACCCTAGATTTCATCAATAAAACTAAATCATGGATATCAACAATCAAATTACCATTCTAGCATTTTATATCTAGGGTTTCATTATTATTTTCTTATATAAATCACTTACTAAGGGTTTTGTCATAAACCTTAGATACATACATCAAACTCCATTTTTTTTTACCAGACTAAGGTTTCAATTATACAGAAGCTCATACACCTAGGGTTTCATCTTACTTTAATTATTACAAAGGCCTTTTTTTATAAACCCTAATTTACCAAACCCTAAAAATCTAGGGATTTATCATATAACCTAGACATTAGCAACAAACCTTAAAAGGTTAAGGTTCAATAACATCAACAAACCTTAATCATCAATAGAGAAGGATTTAATCATATGTTCTTAGCTTTTTATTAACAAACCCTAAGTAGGCTAGGGTTTTATTATTATAGACAATATACCTTAAGAATCAAAAGGCTAGGGTTTTATAGTGAACCCTAAATGTTAGGTTTTCACCAAAATGAACAAATGGCAAGAGATAGTATGACAAGGGTAGATCAATCTAGTGATTAATCACTCTAACAAGAATATTTATGATTCAAGACCCTATACACAAGAGAGTTAGTAATATAAAACAAATTTCAAATGAAGAATAATAATACATTCTTGTAAGAATAAGGTCTACAACAAATCAAACATACCTTGAGTTGTTCTTTAACAAACCTTGTAGAGTTTTTCTTTGTAGTAAGCTTGTTTAAGACTTTTCTTTTGATGTCTCCCTTTGAGTCTAGCCATAATCCTTATGTATTCCTGAAACCTTTCCTTCCAAGGAAAATATAAAGAATGAATTATAAGTATGAAATAAAAACAAAGCTAGATGTATAGAGGAGCTCAATCATGAAAGAGAAAATAAAGAACAAGATGCTCAATTTTTGTAAAATGGTGGAGGCTCCCTCTTAATCTTTCATCAATTCAACCCTTTTGAGGGATTCCTATGCCTTATAAACAAAATCTCAAGAATTTATAAAAAGACATATTAGGTCTATAAACTCTAGAAACCAAAATATAAAAGAAAACTTTACAAAACCTAAAACAATAGTCTATGATATAAGTAGAAGGATAAGAAAGGATGGTATCCATGAAAGACTCAATAATATAAGTTTTTGAATTCAGATTCTTCAACCTTGCTCTTCTTAGGTGGAGCTTCATCTGCAATTGTAGCATGTTCTCTTTCTATCTTCTTACTTTTAGGGTTTTCTGGACATTTATTCTTGTAGTGTCCCATCTTATGACAATGAAAACACTATATGTTGGATAGGTCAATCTTCTTATTTGGCCCCTTAAACTTATTATGTCCACCATTTTTCTTGTAGTAAGAAGAATATACATTGGATGCATTTTTATCTTCATCTTCCTTCTTATTATTTGTTAATGAGATGTGAGTTTTTTCTTGACTGCATGTATTCCACATTTCTTGAAAGGATAGTGTTTCTTTCCAGCTGATAATACTGAATGCAAAGAACCCATGATTTTGGTAGTCCTAATAATGCAACAATCACAAGCTATTTATCTGGTATAACATCATCAATGGCTTGGAGTTCAACTCTTATTTGGGAGATCCTTACAAAATAAGAATACATAATATTATCTTTTGTCTTCTTTATTATTCTTAGTTCATTCTTGAGACTAGCTATTTTTCCAATGTTTTTGATGGTGAATAGTTTGGAGAGAGCTTCATACATCCATTTTGAGGTATCTATATTAGATAGTAGGGAATTAAGTTATCATTCACTCCATCTACAATTAGATTTATCACTAATATATTTGTCTTCTTGTATCTTTCCTTTCCTGCATCATCTGTGGATTCCTTAACATTTCCAAGTACAAAATCCAATACCTTGTGCTTTGCGAGGATAATATATATCCTTTTCTTCCATGCTCTATAGTTGGTGGCTCCTTCTAGTTTATTTTTTTGACTTCATTGATGTGGCCATATATTTAAGTCTTCGTCTTCTTAAGTAGAGTTTTTTGTAAAATGGTACATTCCTTCTTCAAGAGATCTTTGAGCTGCCTTTTTCCTTCTTATCCTTCACCTTAGCTCTGATACCATGTTAGAAAATTAGAAAGGGGATTTTATTTTTTTATGTGGACAATTACATGTGATATCCTTGTATTCTTATTAAATATCTTTGTGTTATTTTTTTATCTTCTTCTCATCAAGCAATCATCAAATCAAAAGCATGAAGATCAATGACACTAGATATAGGCACTCAGTCAAGGATAAAACCCCTATGTAGGGGAAAACCCAATCATGGTCTTCCACTAGTAGATTCAAATCAAATTGAGACAATCCAATATCTTAGACCAAAAGACCTTCCTCTCTCCACCAATTCAGCCTTCCAAATTGATTAACCAAATTTTAGCAATCACTTCTTCTCAAATAACTTTGACCCAGCTAAAACTCATAATTTTAGCCCTCCAACTTCCAGAATTTCGGCCTTACTACAGATATAAGATTTTGTCCCTCTTGCAGCAACCAAAAATCTCATACATGTGGAAAAAGAGAGAGAGAATTTCAGCTTCTTTTCACTTGACAAATGTCTCCTTCTTCTTTGTTAAGTTTTCTCCTTCTTCTTTAGGTATTTCACTCTTCTTTTCTTCTTCAACAAATGTAGATCGAACTTGTTGTGTATCTCCTCCAAATGAGTCAAGCAATTGCTCATTTATAGTGGTTTCTTGCTCTCTTTTGAGGCTGACTTGTAGAACTTGAGGCCGACTTGGTGGAGGAGGCTTATTTGACTTATTTAATAGAAACATAATTTTATTTCTTGATATACAAAGCCCAAGAAGGGTCTATTTATTGATTACAAGGACTAGGACTCATAACATAAACCCTAGAATCCTACAATGGATACTTTTACCTAAAAATAAAATAATAAAGCATGAAAACCATGCTAATAAATAATAATGAAATTTATTTTTCTTTCTTTTGAAAAATACATTACATAATGACTCAAATACAATTATGAAGACCGAAACTAGTTACATTCTTCAACGCAACTTACTATAAGGAAAACACATTTTAGTGAAAAAATTTGTAGTGGTTTTCCATGATTTGTATTTAGGGAAAAAACAAGCAAACACTTCATTAATAATTGTGGAATTTTGCTTGAAAATTTAATGAATTTCCACTGTAACTAATTTTTTTAGGTGATTAGAGTTCTCAACAAAATATTTTTCATAGTTATTTTAAACAATTAATCGATGAAGTAATTTTCTATAACATGTTGGTGAGAAACATACTTATATGAGTAGGCGTCTTAAAATACTGATACCAGGCAATAGTGTAAATTATTTATTTTAATCACCTTACGCATATTCTTTATATTGAAAGAACTAGGAAAGTCATTTTTATAACATGCATCAATGCATTACATTTATGATATGCATAGGTGTATACTATATATGTTGTGAAGCAACAAGATCCTTTTCAGTTGCCTTTTGAATCATTTACTTGGAGAGAAAGTTAATAAATCTCTACAGAAGATGTCAAGATTACCAGACAACAAATCCATCTCTAACAAGTATGGTCTTGCTATAGATGACCCCATAGTAAAAAGAAGAAAAGCTAAAAAGAAGGCCAAGAAAGAAAAAATACAAGAATACATAAAATATCCACAGAGGAAAAGAAAAGGGACCAAGAAAGGATACTATAGATATGTGCCAAAAACACATTACTATGAATCCAAGGATATTCATTCGCAGACACATAAGAAAGATTAGTGAAATAAATTGATGTGTTGGCTCTGTGGCTAACCTGGACATACCTCCAATTACTATCCTTTATCATAAGAATCTAAGAGAAATAGAGGAAAGAAATCCTTTGAAGCTTCAAAGAAGGAAAGGACAATAAAAACAGAAGGCATGGTGCCAACCCCGTGTTATAAATGTGGTTCTAAGAATAAAAAAATCTGAAAATTGTCCAAACATCTCATTTAGAAAATAGATACAACAACGAAAACTCTATTCAACATCTAAATCCTTTGAAAGTTCTTCTTCAGAATTCTCTGATGAAGAACTAAACATGCACATGAATGAATGTGACTGCACTGATTCAGACAATTGTCAGTGTGAATCAAGCACTGAATCATAAATCTCATCTGATGAAGACCCTGTATCTCAGCCAAAGGAGAAAGTTCTCATGGAAAAAACCATGGATGATGCAAAACCAAAGCTACTTGCCTAGATCAGAACATTGGGAGAAGGAGAGATGAAGGAAAAGTTACTAGAAACTTTTCAAAGCACAATGCACAAAAATCAGGGGAGCAATAGCAAGACTGCTTCTAAACCTGAACCAAAGGCATTATTCATCGATGCCTCATTTGAAAGAAATAAAATATCTTTCCAAAGAAGCCAATAAAAATCTAAGACTACATCCCTCACATTAAGAGAAGTCAGCCAAGAGATTCATCATCTCAAAAAAGAGGTTGTCTCTCTAAAAGCAAAGATCTTTGAGTTAGAAAAAGGCAAGAAAACTGAGGATGCATATGATGAATACTACACTAACCCAAATATTGAAATATTTGAAGGAAAAGAGGATGATACTATAGGATTTACCGACATGAGAGTAGGATATCCAGTATTAGAAACATCATGTTATGCTAGATATCAGTATAAATGGTGAAATGTTTTCCCTAAGAACACTTATTGACTCCGAGGCAGATGTCAATATTTTGAACTAAAAAATAGTACCTGCAAAGTACTAGGTAAAATCCTTTAGACAAGTGAATGGGTTAGGAAACAAAGATCTACTGTATGAAGTCCCTCAGGCCTCTATTTGTTTTAAAGAGCATTGCATCAAATTAAAATTTGTTGTTGCAGACATTACTGTTGACTGTATTTTGGGGAATGTATTTTTAGGAGCTGTGGAGCCACATGGATAAGCCATATTGAAAAATGGCAAGGCTGGTTATTTTATATATGTACCAAGCTCAGATGGAAAATTACAAACAATCAAGTTACCCTTTGTCTCTACTCCTAGTGTGTCTACTATGGTAAAAGCAATGTAGCAGATCAAAAAAGAAAAAAAATAAAATTGAATAGCTCAATGAGCTAAAGACCACCATAAATATAAGAGACTATCTTTAGACTCTTATTATAAAATTAAGGATCTCAACTTTCAGATCACAGATAGAAAAAGAATGCTGTGCTGAAGAATCAAATGTGTTTTGGCATATAAAACAACAACCTGTAGAATTTCCCTACAATGATTAGTATGAAGGGAAACCCTGCAAGAGCAGAGAAATCCCTATGAACAACGAATATAGAGATCTTTGTCAAAAAGAGATAGAAAGCCTCCTAGAAAGAAGATTGATTAGAGAATCCAACAATCCTTGGAACTGCTATGGTTTTTATGTTAATAAACATTCAAAACAGTTAAGAAGTATCCCAAGACTGGTCATAAACTATAAACCTCTGAATACTGTCCTCTCAGATGATACTTACCCCATTCCTCACAAAGGAAATCTTTTAGCAAGAATAGCAGGGGCTAAAGTATTTTCTAAATTTGATATGAAATCAGGATTTTGGCAGGTGGCAATTAATGAAGATGATAAGTTTAAGACTGATTTTAGTGTCCCAGCTGGACACTATGAATGGAATGTCATGCCTTTTGGACTAAAGCATGCCCCCTCCAAATTCGAGAAGGTTAGGGATAATATTTTCAAGCCATATTTTGATTGGTTACTAGTATACATTGATGATATACTTATATTTTCTAAAAACGTCCATGATCACTTTAAACATATCCAGAAATTTGTACAACTTGTCAAAACCAATGGATTGGTTCTTAGCGAGAAAAAGATTGAATTATTTCATACAAGTATCAAGTTTATTGGCCATACAATTAAATATGGGAAGATCACTCTGCAAAAACATGCTCTAGAATTTGATGATAAATTTCCAGATATTATCACTGACAAAATTCAATTACAGAGATTCTTGGGATGTTTAAACTATGTAAGCAACTTTTACAAAGATTGCACCAAAGATAAATCATTACTCAATAGAAGATTGCAAAAACATCGAGAACCTTGGTCTTAGGCCCACACTAAAGTTGTCAAAACAATTAAATGAAGGTAAAAACTCTTCCTATTCTTCATATCGGTGATGAAGATTCTTTCAAAATTGTTGAAACAGATGCCAACAATGAAGGGTGGGGAGGCATTTTGAAGCAAAAGAAACAAGGAGAAAAATAGTTCGGTTTGTCTCAGGGACTTGGATCCCACTAGAGAAAAACTATTCTACTATAGAAAAAGAGGTCAAAGCAGCATGAAACTGCATTGATAAATTTGATATCCACTTGATAGACAAAACGTTTCTCTTAAGAACAGATGCCTCTACACTAAAGAAAGTCCTTAGTAAAGCTATAAAGAATGTAGGAGAAGCTAATTTCACAAGGTGGTAGGCTCTATTTGCAAATTTCGACTTTGAAGTCGAACACATCAAAGGCGAAAAGAATTGTTTGCCTGACTTCCTAAGCAGAGAATATTTAAATCAAAAAAACACTACCATGGTGATAGTAACAGAATGGGACCCCTCCCAACATACAACGACTTTGAGAAGCATTTCTAAAACACAGAACTGGAAAGAATACTATTCCAAATGGAAACCAACATGGCAACTAAGAAACACAAAAGTGCTCAATGCAAATTTGCAACCTCATTCATATATTCAACACTTAGTATCTAAAAGGAATGTCTACCCCAAAGGTAGCAAATGGATACATGACATGGTGTGCCAGAGGAGTATGATGGATGCACATTTGGCTAAAGAATCCCTAAGCCAAACTTTTAGAGATATCACCATGATCTGGACAAAAGGAAGCAACCAGAGGAGAATCTTCAACACATATCTTGCTATAAATCGGACCAGATGGACGAGATGGTACGACATGCCAGAAATGTGGCCACAGGGTAATCCAAGCATTATCTTCTTGGATACCATTTACAACTTTTCAGACTACAAAAAATTGTGGTGGGACATCATGAATGTAGATGGAAAAAATGAAACTCACTACACAAGAGTAAAATTTGGGGCCACAGAGACCACACAAAGACAACAACAAGGCGAATGGTTTCAACAATGGTGGAATGATTTCAGCCTCAACAAGACTGCTATGGATCCTCTTTTCTTCCAGCGTGACTTTCAATATGAGTGTGACACTTGTGGATTTTTAACTGAATGTTGGCATTCTCCATGTAAAATTATTGGAGATGTCAATAATTATCAACACAGTAAAATTCTTGGTTATTTTATGAAAAGACACCATGAATGGTTAGTCATGACTAATATTAAACACCAAATCATCTTAAAGAAAGCCTATGATTGTACGAAGAATTTATACAAAGGCTTGGGATTCTTGTAGATATTCTTAGATAAGATTTCCAGGGGCCACACCCTTGGGGGACTAATGGTTCTCGTGGGCTTGTTCTTAAAGCTTCCAGAGTGTAATAATGATGTATAGTCATAAGACTAAATGTGAAGATTTTTCTCATGGGATTTTATATTTAAAAGCATCCACTATGTACAATATTTTCCATGGGATTTGTTCAAATCTTCCAAAGTGTAACCTAGTACGAAGATTCTTCAGTCACGAGACTTGGAGCACTTCTCCGAATTTTGGTGAGCTTTGATCCGCATCTCTTCAACTGATGAAAGATAGTACTGAATCTATCTTCTTGACTGTCGGATGTTTGTCCCCTCATTTTCCTATATAAGGAAGGGGTAAGGCTCATTCTGGGCATTCAGAGTGTGAGTGTGATTTTGGTTATGTTTTTGAGTTTTTGAGTCTGAGGAGGAAGTTCTTGCTTCTATCTCTTTAGAGTCAGATCATAGAAGTTTGCACATCAGAGTGAGAGCTATGGTGGGAACCTAAAGTGGCTAGATTCTTAGGTTTTTGAAGTCTGTATGTTTTCATAAGAATTCAAGTTCTAAGACAGAGTATGTGGAAGGCCAGGAAGCCTTCAGATAGTTTCTTGCTTGACAAGTCGCAACATCTGATAAATGCCTAAATAGTCTATCTATGGAAAGGAGATTCAAAATTTCTCTCTGAATTTGTAAGGAAACTTCTCCACGTGTATAAAAACTTGTACACTAAAATTTATTGTAGCAATAATGACAATAACAATGATGGTAAAAATATTCGTTAAGGAGATGGTGCATTCATTGTAATTAAGAGTATTAATGCATTTGTTTGTTAAAATCACTAATATCTAAGTATGTATAAGTCACACCATTTATTTCAAATGAATACAATGCAATGATATTTTGCAAATTTCTCATGTTGCAGGTACGCAAATTTAACTTTTTGTCTTTATACAAAATGTCAATTTATCATAAAAAAGTCAAATATTTATAATAATAATATTTGTTTTTATAATATAAATGTTGTCTTTTGATATAATAATTACATTAATGTGTTGTATCATTTAATTGAATATCTCAAATGATTGCATCTTTGTTCATTTGTGGCAATGTAAGTCTTCCATATATTTAAAAAGTAGTATAACAATTTACAGGAGTCAACATTGCAATAAGAAATTCATTTCCCTTCATTTTAAAAATGGGACAATGTAAAGTTTTATGATATTCAAAATATTAATAAATAATTTTTATAGTTATTGGTGACATATCATCATCCAATGAATGAGACAATATGTGAACACTAAAAAACATTCTTAAATTGCACAAACAAGCATTCTAAAATATACAACTTGTAACATTCAATTTTGATCATCATCATTCATTGCTCAAACTATTATCATTGATCAAGCTACTTCCATGCCTCATATATTCATCACTTTTACAATGTATTATATTTTGATTATTTTGAATTATTTGTTAATTGTCTTGAGTTTGATATTGCGGTGCTTCATGTTCCATCTAAAAGCATATAAATAAAGTGTAATGAATATATCTTCATTTGTAGCATGATATACACGACTATAAAAATAAAAAAGATTACCATAAGAATGTGATGGCGGTCTGGGTGCAGGAAGGAGTGTTAATCTCCCAAATTGTAAGATTATATCTTTTACTTCCGTTTGCGGGTGTGAATGCTGGTTTAATGGGCTCTCTGTCATCCATCGCTAACCTTAGAGATTTCACTAAACTAGCCGATTCCTCTACAACCGCAGAGTTCCGCTAAACCTCCACTAGTCTGGATTCGATAGTAATATAAACCACAACTTAATAAAATTTGAAATCCACCTTCTAAAAATTCATCATACCTCTTCATCGTTGATCTGTTCAAGATCCAATGGTCACGATTCTCCCTGACCTCGAACTTTCCCATGTTTGTGGACCGTCGATATTGCTTCACCAGCTCTAACAGCTCATATGCATATCAGCCGGCTAACCTGCGCACTCCAAATCCATCCGAAAAAGTGGTTTCACTCTCTCTCCTCACTGCTACGTGTCTTCGTCTGTATGGAGTTGGAGCCAACGGGGGAAATACCACTTATCGCCTTTCTTCCACTTGATAACCATTTGTGGTTTCTCCAACCCGCTTCGGCTTGTTAACTGTCGATTAACTTCTATGCCCGAACACCGTTGATTGATCTCGACTGAAATCTAACCGTACAGATTAAATCTTCATGCCGCAGGTCTTCCTCCACTACTCTCAACCATCCATTCCATACACTCAAAGTTCACGAGAAACATAGTTAAAAACACAGAACATAACACAGTCAACATCATTTCATTCAATCTCACAAAACGCCAATTAAACTTCGAATTTCATCATAACATAGAGATTTTGAAGGAGATTATCCTTCGGGATTTGACAGGGAATTTATCATTCACATACACAGAAACTAATTTACCCCAATTCACTGGATTTTCTCCTGGAAAGCCAAATTTCTTTAACAGTCAAAATCCCTTTACAGTGAAAAGCCTCATATCTTCATCACTTTTATAATGTATTATATTTTGATTATTTTGAATTATTTGTTAATTGTCTTGAGTTTTGATATTGTGGTGCTTCATGTTCCATATAAAAGCATATAAATAAAGTGTAATGAATATATCTTCATTTGTAGCATGATATACATTACTATAAAAATAAAAAAGATTACCATAAGAATGTGACGACGGTCTAGGTGCAGGAAGGAGTCTTAATCTCCCAAATTGTGAGATTATATCTTTTACTTCCATTTGCGGGTGTGAATGCTGGTCCAATGGGTTCTCTGTCATCGATCGATAACCTTAGAGATTTCACTAAACTAGCCGACTCCTGTACAACTGCAGAGTTCCGCTAAACCTCCACTAGTCTGGATTCGACAGTAATATAAACCACAACTTAATAAAATTTGAAATCCACCTTCTAACAACTCATCGTACCTCTTCACCGTTGATCTGTTCAAGATCCAATGGTCACAATGCTCCCCAACCTCAAACTTGCTCCATGTTTGTGGACCGTCGATCTTTCTTCACCAGATCTAACAGCTCATATGCATATCAGTTGGCTAACCTGCACACTCCAAATCCACCCAAAAAAGTGGTTTCACTCTCTCTCCTCACTGCTACATGTCTTCATCTATATGGAATCAGAGCCAATGGGGGAAATACCACTTACCACCTTTCTTCCACCCAATAACCATTTGTGGTTTCTCCAACCCGCTTCGACTTGTTAACTGTCGATTAACTTCTATGCTCGAACACCATTGATTGATCTTGACCAAAATCTAATCGTACAGATTAAATCTTCATGCCGCAGGTCTTCCTCCACTAATCTCGACCATCCATTCCATACACTCAAAGTTCACGAGAAACATAGTTAAAAACACAGAACTTAACACAGTCAACATCATTTCATTCAATCTCACAGAACATCGATTAAACTTCGAATTTCACAATAACATAGAGATTTTGAAGGAGGTTATCCTTCAAGATTTGACAGGGAATTTATCATTCATATACACAGAAACTAATTTACCCCAATTCACTGGATTTGCTCCTGGAAAGCCAAATTTCTTTAACAGTCAAAATCCCTTTACAATAGTGTGCAAATTACATAAGTGCTAGTTCATCCTAACAACCATATCCTAATTCAAAAGCTAAAATTTATTTATCCTATCTGCCTACGAGGCATTCTTCTCTAGAATCTCCACTACAGCTAACTAACTAAAACTTATTACATCATGATCAAATCCTATATTCTAGCTCTATGCTTAGCTAGAAAAAACATGGAAATTGATGGCTAAAGGATCCCACTCCTTTGCTTGTATTTTTTTTTTTTTGGAACAATTCTTCAAATTTGTCTTCAAGCCTTATGCTCCTGCATTAGAATGATTGCTTCAAAAGTAATACACATTCTTTTCAAGCCATTTCTCATGTCACCCCTCAGGATATCTCGTGTTGGTTCTAGTCCATAGAGGAGAGACTGGTCCCTCTTGGTCTTTTTAAAAAGGTGTCGCCCTATGGATTTTCAGGAAATATTATCATTATATGGTGAAGGATGTTATATTGGGTGTGAAGGAAATTTGTTTGTATATGTCAAATCTATGACACTATGTCACCATAGATGAATTTTTTTGGGGTTGAAATCACATGACCATTTGAAGCTTCTAAGGGTATGTATGTAGATTCCATGCTTCTTTTTTGTAGTGTTGGTTACAAAATGCTATGCATTCATGGTTTTATGCCATTTAATTTTGTATATGTTTATTTTGTAGTGGCATTATCATTTAATCAAAAGTGGTTGTGTGAACCATGACTTCACCAAGGATATATCCATTTAATTGTTGTTATTATCATGTGCCCCGAGTATTATCATATACCACCACCATATAATTCTCTAGGGTGTGGTGGGATTTACCCTACATCAATGGATCTCATTGTTTAGATGCTCCATCGTTGGGGATTAAGGGCCTTCATCGTGAGGGAAAATGAATTATCACCATATTAGAAAGTAGGATCCCACCTTATATTTGGTAATGTATATTGATCCAACCATTGTTCTTCCCAGGGAAACATTCTCTATTTTTGGTTCCTCCCCTTCATTGGAATTTTATTGCACTACCAATGTAGGTTGCATGACTACTCAAGAGTTGAATGATCTCAAGTTTTCTTTTACCAACAAGCTAAATAAATTGAGGATCTCAATTCCTCTCTATCTACTTTAGGTTCGCTTCTCAAATTTGGAAGTGTAGTTGGATATAGTATTGGAAATTCTAATCCAACATTGGCAATCCATACATTAGATTCAAGATGAACATGGTGCTATCCTTGTTTATCTTGGGGACCATGGAGAAACTCAACTGGCCAACATCTAACGTGATTCTCCTTCAAAAAATTCAAAAATGACCTCAAAATATTGTACAACTACTCTCATTCTTGACTTAAAAGCTCCAACTCTAGGGAAATTGTAGGACAAAAACATAGACTACTAGTGTTCTCCACAGTTTAGGTATTTTTGGATGTGGTGCTCTATAATTTTTATCTGAGGAATTTTCTATAGGGACTGCATTATAGATTTCCTTTTTAAATATTTGTACTTCTTTACATTAGTCTTTTTTTAGTAGTCACTTTGAGACCATATTCTTGGAATGGTACTTTTTAGTGGAATTCGTGCCTTATGTAACTCTATTACATGACCTTGATATGGATTTCGCTA
>APFE031755775.1:68045-83628 GCA_000404065.3 Pinus taeda | reverse complement strand
CACACACACACACACACACACACACACACACACACACACACAGAATGACATAGTGTGATTTATCCCCAAAATTCATCACACCTCAACATGAGATGCTAGCTTCCTTCACTACAATTTCCATGAATTCTACAAGTGACAAGTAACCTAACCCTTAAATCTTGTTTATATTTTTATCCCACTGATGCAGGGGCATCTATGAAACCCAATTAATGAGAAGATCAAATTTATTTACCAGAGGAGTGGGTTCCTCAAAGTGTGGGATTTGTTAGGATATATTAGAATTATTATCATTTTGATTGACATGTAATTCATTAAAAATAGATGTTCGCTTGAATTGTTTGCAGATGGTTTATTTTAATCCAAATTGGCTCATCCAATAATGTTTTCATGGATTTGGAACAATGCCACATATGTATATATTAATGCTTGAATTAATAAAAGATACGGGGTGTGAGAAGGTTTGAGAGTGTGAAAAAATGTTGTAGAATGGTTCCTTGTCTACCTCTATGATCTCTGTGTGATTCCATTTTAATTGTTTAGTAATAATTTGTTTTCTTTATCGTTGGACACAATCGATGTGGTGTCACAAAGGCACTATGTGTGTGTTCATTAATCCTTTCAAGATCCATGTAATAAGAATGCAACAAAGTCTTAGTCAGAATAGAATGAAGAAGGTCGAGACTTAATTTTCTTGGAAAAAGCACAGGGGTTCATTAATTGGCATAAATTTCCCATCCTGGAAGTTTCCATGAGTGACTAGGTTCTAAATTACTAGGGTCAACACTTGGTGGGATGCTAAAGTGAAAATTGATGGAGAAGAATCTTCATCTCAGAGTTCATCTCCCTGTAAGTTTTAAAGGCAGGTGGATTTCACTTCACACAAAATAATCGGGGTCTCGTGTACTGGGGTTAAATCTAGAGGTTATGCCTATGGTCATGTCACTTCCCTGTTTGACACCTAAGTTCTAGATGCTAAGTACCATTTTAAAGCAATTGTTAGTGGAAGTGGATGGGACCGAGTTCAGCATTTGTCATAAAGGAATATCCATCCTGGAGATTCTTCCCTGGAAATAAGAGTGGGAGAATCAATACATAATCGTTGGGTTGACTTGGTACCAAAATTCCAATGGATGAAATATTATTCATGGGGTTGTGGTCTTATGGCCCACCTTGTAAGTATTGGTGCTAAGGTTTAATTGGTGTGCACACATATATTATGGTCAAGGATAAGGTTGCTATAAAATAAAGTTTTGGATCTGATGGTTTTGGAAACATATCCTCCCTTCCCCTTTGGTCTGTGCCATAAAAGTTTTGAACTTGATGGTTTTCAAAGAATTCCTCCCCTCCTTGGCTTACATTATAGAAGCTTGAATCCAATGGGTTTTATTATAAATCCTCTTGGCCTTCACCATTGTTATATCAAAGCATATTCTGAATGTGCTCCAAGAACAAATAGGTAATTATGGCTCCAAGAGTTGACAAAGTCGGAAGAGGAGGTTGAAGATGAAAAAGGCTTGTCGCAAATGCTGAGGTGATGTGAATTATGCAATGATTGGAAGAAATAATGGAGGCCATGGAAACAAGAATACAAAGAGATCCTATATTTGGAGTTGTTAGTGAGGAAGAAGAAGTACCTCAAGAAGAAGTAGCTAAAGAACCAACAAAATTTAAGGTATTGAAAGCAATTTTGGGATTTGTTTCAAGGCCTGAGCTAGAAGTATCTACCTATACTAGAAGTATGAATGTAAATGATCTTGTGAAATGCATCATCGATATCGATAAATTATTTGAGTATGAGGAGATGGATGAGGATAAGAAAGCCAAATTTGTTGTCACCAAATTGAAGGGGCACACAACTATATGGTTGGGTGGTGTGAAGGTTGTGAGGAAAAGGAAGAACACGCAAATATCAAGAGTCATGACAGGATGATTAAAAATCTCAAAAGTATTTTCTTTCCCAAATATTATCAACTCAATTTATTTAGATAGATACAAAATACTATACAAAGGTTAATGTCTCTAAGGGAGTATACATAGGAGTCTTATAAGGTGAAAATTAGGGTTGGATATGTAGAAGAGTCTACAGAGAAGACAACCAGATACATAAATGGTCTTAGGTTGGATATCTAGGATGATATCAATGTGTTATCTCCAAGGAATATAGAAGAGGCGTATCAGTTATCCTTGAAATCTGAGGAGAATATTGTAAGGAAACAATATAGTAAACGGAAAAGTTTTACCAGAGGAAGAGGATAACCGTCAAATAAAGGAATATCTACGACATAGAAGGAAGGAGCTAGTAGCTCAAGCCCACAATGATAGCCATAAGGACACTTCAAAGGCTTAAGATCCTTTTCTAGAGGATGAGGAAGAGGTAAAGGAAGAGAGATGCAATGCTATAGGTGTGGAAAAATTAGACATATGGCATATGGATGTCTAAAAAATAGAGACATAAGCCATAGGAGTTTTGTTGTTTCCCCAACAGAATAAAGGGAACCAAAGGTAAAAGAGGTAAAAAATATACCAGAGATAGGAGAGTCTCTATTTCTTAAGAAGGCGTTGTTAAATACAGAGAAAGAATTTGCTGAACTGGCTCAAAGGAAAGCCTTATTGAAGACTATCTGTAAAGTCTACAAGAAATGTTGTAAAGTGGTTATTGATAGTGGAAAAGCATATAATTTAGTGTCTACAGAAGTTGTGGAAAAGATGAGTTTGAAGAATATGAAGCATCCAACACCTTATAATGTGTCTTGACTTCAAAAAGGTCATCAACTATTGATGAATTAATATTGTGAAGTGGAGTTGTAGATAGGCAACTATAAGGATACAATAATTTGTGATATCATGGCAATGGATGTGTGCCACATTCTATTAGGTAGACCATGGTAGTTTGTCAAGAGTTTTACACATGATAGGAAGATGAATACTTACAAGTTCCATAAGTATGGCATAAATCATACCTTATTTCCACTACAGGAAGAAGGGACATCGAAGAAAAATTACCCAAAGACATTGTTGCTGAGTGGAAAAGAATTTTTGTAGCAGATGGAAGATAAGTAAACTTTACTTTAGTTTGCAAGCCTTCTGTAATTCTTAATTCAACTACTGTTTCAGAATTTCCTTTTGAAATTTAAGACATGTTGAATGAATATAGTGACATTGTAGTTGATGAATTTCCTAATAAGTTTCCACATGTGAGAACTATAAGTCATCATATTGACTTGATACCGAGAGCAAGTCTAACAAAGAAGGCTGCATACAGAATGCCCCCTTAGGAGAATGAGGTAATTAGAAAGCAAGTGCATGAGTTGCTAGATAAGGGTCTGATAAGAGAGATTCTTAGTCAATATGTAGTGTTGACAATGATGAGCCCTTAGAAAAATGGTGGTTAGTGAATGTGCACAGATTCTAGGCAATTGAATAAGATTACAATCAGGTGTGATTTTTCTTTACCCTGCATAGATTATTTGCTGGATTGTTTAAGTGGTGCTAGTTGTTTATCTAAGATTCATTTAAAGAGTGGGTACCATTAGATTAAAATTAGAGGAGATGAGTGGAAAACAATGTTTAAAACCAATAATGGGTTGTATGAATGACTCATTCTTCCATTTGGATTGTCTAACACACCTAGTACCTTAATGAGATTGATGTATGAAGTGTTAGAAAAGTTCATAGGAAATTTTGTGATTATATACGTAGATGGAATTCTAGTGTACAATCAAGCCAAAGACTAACACTTGAGGCACTTGAGGTATGTTTTAGAAAAAATGTAGCAAGAGAAATTGTTAATCAATTTAAAGAAGTGTTTATTCTTGAAGACAAAGCTTGTTTATATGGGTTTTATTATATTTGAAGATGGCTTGAAGATGGACCTTGAGAAGGTAAGAGATATTTTTTATTGGCCCTCTCCTAAAATAATTTTTGAAGTTAGAAGTTTTCGTGGTTTGTCAACTTTTTACATGAATTTTATCAGGAATTTCAGCAGGATGAGTGCTCCAATTGTGGGGACTATAAGAGAAAAAACCATTCCAGTGGATTACTGAAGTTGAGAAGGGATTTGAATTGTTGAAGAAGAAGATTACAAAAAAAATTGTTTCAGTGTTGCCATATAGTGAAGTGTGATGCAAGTGGAGAAGCCATTGGTGTTGTACTAAGCTATGTGGATAATCCTATAACATATTTTAGTGAGAAGTTGAATGAATCAAGGAGGAAGTACTCTTCATATGACAAAGAGTTTTATGTTGTGGTTCAAGCCTTGAAGAAATGGATACATTATTTGATGTTCAAGGAGTTTATTTTATACACAGATAATCATGCCTTGTAATATATCACACAACACCCAAAATTAATCCAAAATAATGTTAAGTGGATAGAGTATTTGCAAAGTTTCACTTTTGTTTTCGAGTATATTAGTGTCCAAGCTAACAGAATTGTAGATGCTTTGAGTGAGAGGAGTTTAATAATGCCAAAAATTCAAGTCTAGGTTATGAAGGAGCTATACGAGGCTGATGAGGACTTCGAGGAAGCCTACAAAGCCTGTAAAATTCTAGCAACCCAAGACAAAAGTCAATGGATTGATTATATGCTACAAGGTAGACTACTATTCAAGAATAATGATATTTGTATTCAAAAGTTCTCAATGAGGGAGAACCTGATCAAAGAAAATCATAGTGGAGTTCTAGGTGGACACTCTAGACATGTCAAAACATATGAACAACTGAAGAATTTCTGTTTTTGGCGAAAGATGAGAACAAATGTGCAGAAGTTTGTGAGAAATTGCAAAATTTGTCAGCATGCAAAGGGGAAAAGTCAAAACACAAGGTTGTAGAAACCTTTACCAATTCCATAAATACCTTGGGATTCTATGAGTATGGACATCGTATTGACTGCCAAAAAATTGAAAGGTTTAGGATTCAGTCTTTGTAGTAGTAGATAGATTCTCAAATATGGCTTATTTCGTTATTTTTTTTAAAACTAGTGATACCACCCATTGCTAATATATTCTTCAAAGAAGTTGTAAGACTACATGGAGTACCCAAGAGTATTGTCTCAAATAGAGGCACTCAATTCTTCGAGAATTTTTAGAGGACTTTATAGAAAAGGCTTAAAATAGAGTTGAGATGCAACTCATCCTATCAGCCATAGATGCATGGGTAGACTGAAGTAGGTAATAGGAGTTTGGGAAATATATTGGGAAACTTGGTGGGAGATCATCCCAACTAGTGGGATCAAGTACTTTCCTAGGATCAATATGCTTACAATGATTCACTAAATAGAAGTATTAGCCAGAGTCTGGTCCAAATAATGTATGGAATGCACCTAAGGGGAGTTCATGAACTTAGAAATTTGGGAAGAGCTGAACAGGAAAATTTTAGGGACTAATATTCGCAGGTGGGCTAATTTTCCATGCTTTTTCCAAAAAAAATATTCGCCAATTTCCATTTTTTGTAAAATTGATTCGCCCAAATTTTATACTATAAAATTATTTTACCTTATAAATAACCAAAATTTTATAGATACTATATAAAATCATTATAAATTTGAATATTTTTACAAAAATATCCCCAAACATTTTACAGCTTGGATATTACTGACTAGTAATATTTGCCAAGGTTTCTAAACTTTAATATAACTTTTCATCCTTAAAATTTTCCTTGGAGATGGACAAAGGAGTGCAATAGGTGAATATTTTGTCATAACCATGCAGGGGATCCATGAATGGGTGAAATAAAAACTACAAGACAACAACCTCATATACAAAACCAAAGCATACCTGAATAGGAGAGAACAAAATTTGACATGGGAGAATTAATTTTAGAACATATGAGGAAATAAAAATTTATTAAAGAAGAATATAATATATTAAAATTGAAGAAAATTGGCCCTTGTAATATCCTCAGAAAATTCTCAACACTATGCATACTAAAATCGAGTTTCCATGAGGGATTACCATCTCTCCCATTTTCAATGTTACAAAATTATAAACGTATCAACCAAATGAAGTAGTGTAGACAATAGATGAAAATGGATAATAACATATTCAGTGGTAGTAGTTACCAACAACAAAACCTTTGCAACCTGAGAAGATTCTAGATAGAAGATTGATCAAGATGAAAGATAAAAATGAATACTATGAGTACTTGGTTAAGTGGAAGGACTATCTAGTAGTTGATGCTACTTGGATGACTACCAAATTATTGCACAAAAGTGGAAAATATGTTGAATACCTCATGGTAAGGAGCCCATGAATTCATTTTTACTTGGGAGTATAATCCAGGGATATTAGTGAATCAATTGGATGAGAAGGTCAAATTTATTTACCAAAGGAGTGGGTTCCTCAAAGTGTGGGTTTATTAGGATACATTAGAAGTATTTTCATTTTGATTTCAATGTAATCCATTAAAAATATATGTTTGTTTGAATTGTTTTTAGTTGGTTTATTTTAATCAAAATTGACTCGCCCAATTCCGTTTTCATGGATGTAGAACGATGTTGCATATGTATATATTAATGCTTGAATTAATAAAATACAAGAGGTGCAAGAAGGATTGAAAGTGTGCAAAAACGTTGTATAATTGTTTATTTTATGCCTTTGTGAGATATGTGTGATTCCATTTTAATTGTTCATTAACCACATGTTTTATTTATGATTGGATGCGACCTAAGTGGTGTCATAGGGGCATTATTTGTGTGTTCATTAATCCCTATAATATCCATATAAGAAGCCTACAACTGAGTCTTAGTTAGAACATAGAGAAGAAGGCTGAGAATTAGTTTTCTTTGAAAACATGTAGGATTTATTTAATTGGAAGAAAAAAATCAAGTTCTATCATAACAATTTTCCATTGCATGAAGGGCTTCAATCATTGAGACAAAAATCAAAGAAGTGACACTTAACGAGAAATTTTCCATCCCAAAATTTTCCAAGAGTGATAGGAAGTCAAAATGGAAACTAATAGAGAAGTATCTTTGTCCCAGGGAGCGTCTCCCCTAAATTTTTGAAGGTAGGTAGGTTTCACTTCACATTAAATCATCGAGGATTAGGGTGCTAGGGTTAAGTCCAGAGGTTGTGCCTATGGTCATGTTGCTTCCTTGTTTAGTGCCCAAGTGCTAGATGATAAGTACCATTTTAAAAGAACCATCAATTGACGTTGATGGGACCAAGTTCAACATTTGTTGTAAAATTATCTCTATCCTGATGATTCTTCCCCAGAAATAAAAGAAATAGACTGAGTACATAATCATTGGGTGACTCGGTATAAAATGTCGGGGGCTAAAATCCTGGTAATGGGGTTGTGGTCATATGGCCCTCCTCATAAGTATTGGTGCTAAGGTTTAATTTTTGTGCAGACATATATTGTGGTCAAGGCTATACTGGATATAATATAAAGTTTTGGATCTGATGGTTTTGTTAAGGTATCCATCCTTCCCCTTTGGTATATACTAGCAATTGCACCAAATGTTGCAAAGGAAACGCCGTAATGCATAAATTGGAGAATAATCGTGACATATAAAAATCTATTATGCAGGTGCATACTTTGCCATTAATTCATCCTCTTGGATCTGACAACCCAAATCACTGCAGATTTTGGAGCTCTAGAGGTGATGTCAATCTCTTTCCAATTTGCAAACTACTAGACCATTGTATTAGCCTCCCTTCATCATATGGTGGGTTGATTGATAAGCCATAAAAATCAAATTTTGAAGACATAAACTTGCAAGCATAAAATCCATAGGAATATTGATTCCCAAAATATTTGTATCTTATGTTTCTGAGCAACTACAAGAGAAAGTGCACCATTCTAGTCTTCTCCTAAGTGTTTCCCAAATCCCCTCCACTTTTCTTCCCATGATCCTAGTCACATGTCCCTGATTCTTACAACCTCCATTTTAAAAGCTAATACATATGGCATTACCATTCCCGATTGGAATTCAAATCCAAATTCAATCAGATTGGCATAGGTGGTTGATAAATTTCATATTCTAGTTTTCGAGCCAAAAAAAAAGGGATGAAGATTGTCACAGATGAGAAAGCTACATATGTGAGACCTTCTTCTACATTGTATGATGATGATGAACAACATATTGACAAATTGATTGCCACACTACAACATAGTGTTCAAAATCTACTTTCAAGCTTTCACATGAGTCCTATTAAGTTTGAAAAGGTATTCTCTAACTTTCCTCATTAATGATCCATATTATTCTATACTAATTACATAACTTCTCCTCCCTTAAATAAAATATTTCAATTCAAAATTATCCATTGGAAGAAAAATGAGTCTAAAATTTTGGTTATTTCTTCATTGAAATGTAGATGATGATACAAATTATCACATGGATCTGATCATTGGACTTGCTAATATGTGAGCAAGGAACTATAACATTCCTGAGGTGGATAATCTCAAGGCCATACCTCTTACTACCTTAAGTGTCATACTTCTTACGATTAGTATGCATGAGATAAGAAAACCAAATCTCAAGGCCATACTTCTTACTACATTAAGTGTCATACTTCTTATGATTAGTATGCATGAGATAATAAAACCAATATAACCACCATTGGCTAAACATATTGGAAAAACTCTTCTTAGACCAGAGTTGCACAATGACATGGGATATTTCTTACAACTATATTTAACGACCTTTTAAAGTCATTTGGGAAATCCATTTGCAACAAAAATTGGGGTGAACATTAGTGGCATAATATATGAACAATATTTTTTTATTTGAGACAATATCTACTACCAATACAATATGAATGGACAATGGCCAAATCTAAATTGTTAATTAAATGATTGACAATTTTAAGTCTTATGTATGGAAATTATTTTAAAATTGAATAGCAAATATTTTATTTATTTATTAATAAAGTATCATAGTTGACTAACAATCAATTTGTTAAACTTAGTTAGAATGCCCTAAAAACAAATTTAAAATAACAAAAACAAGTGATACTATATGTCTATAAAAAACACATAGGTCATTATTAATATGGAACTTGCAGTAAGAATATAATTGTGTTTTACATTCACAATAGGATTCTACTCATTATTAATAAAAAAATGTATTAGAAAGAATACGATATCAATCACTATTATTAATCCCCTTTGCATTCTCTTAAATTCTCTTAAATTGTTTGGATATAGATGATTAATGTCTACCATAGATGTCTGTGTTAATTATGGTCTCCACATTATTAGATTAATTTGGTCTCTTAACTTATATAATCGCACTAAGATTGTTTAATGCAAGCAAGTGAGGCTAATTAATCCCCTTTGCATTCTCTTAAATTCTCTTAGATTTATTGGTTAAAGATGATTAATGTCTACCATGGATGTCTGTGTTAATAACGGTCTCCACATTATTAGATTAATTTGGTCTCTTAACTTTTATAATCACACTAAGATTGTCTAATGCAAGCTGTTATCTCAAAATCAAGCCTGATAGGCTGCTGGTCAGGATGACTCTAAGTAACTGTTTCAAACCTACTTTAGGCTGAGGCTTAGCCTCCTTAGCCTGAGAGGGCTCTCTCAAAGGGGTTTATGATTTTCTATTAATGATAAGATGGCTAACTCTTGTGATGTAATAACATAGACAAATATAATGGCTGGATAAACATTACACAAGTTTCCATTGGGCTTATGGAGTCAATCAAGCTTCTGTAAACAATGACACTACCTTTGCATAGAAGTCAGGGCACTTAACATTTAAATGTTCAGAATACAACTTACATAAAACCACAGTTCACACATGCATACAGGAAGTCAGAGCACAATCAGTTAATTCTGAGTGATTATGCATCCATGCAACTGAAAAAAGACATTAAGGAAAGAACAAAACACATATTCTGAACATGACAAATCCTTCATGAATCCTGAGAAGAAAAGTAGATGCTTTGCATTACTGAAAATGGTTTTTACATAAGCTAAACAGCACTTCTGCTATCAATTTTCCAACCCTTATTACATAGATGATTCAGCTATATATAGAAACATAACTCTAACTACTTGGAGCTTCCTCCTCCAGCATGAGGGGGGCTCGATGACTGCCACTAATGACACCTATCTGCTTTTCAACAAACTATTTAATACAATAACCACTAACTGAATTTCTAAAGAGTTCTAATTTGATTATAACTCTAACTCTATCTTCTTCATAGAATGATTCCTCCTTGCAGCTTTGACACATGGTTTCCTCTTCGTTTAGCTGAGATGGCATGAGATGAGCAATTAATGCCCCATGTTGGATTTGGATATTGAAGGCTTTAATCTGCTCCGTGTTAGCTGAGAATATCCCTTACTTTTCGGTTCTGGTTCCCCATCACTTCGAGTATGCAACAACATGTACTTTAAGTCTTTAATAGCCCAAGAACATAGAGCATCACCATGTTCCTGATATGCTGGAGGCTTCATTGATGGACATGTATGCAAGCCAAAACTCCTCGTATGTAACTCCTTCCAAACCCTAATGACTGGTAATAAAGTGACTTTATCACAAAAACTTTAAACTTGAGTCAAAACATTTCACCTTTTTTAAAGGTACACCTGTCATAATTTGAATGGATGTGGTAGCTTCCCTTGGTCTCTTACATGTCCCTTAGGTGTTTCCTTTTGAAAATTCCCGGTCATATTACCAAACTGTTTGTCTACGTTAAAATTAACACCTACAACAGTTTCACAGTTTCGTAGCGCGCTACGAAACTGCTGTGTAATTTAAAAAATACAGTCTCCCTTTCATTCAAACCAAACTCATAATTGTTTGCATTGAAGCAGATACGTTTTCAGTGTGATTCTCACTAATGAAAGTAACAACAATGAGCTTGACATCTTTGTCTTGGTGCCTTAGAAGCTCTGGCTTTACCAACGCACTCATGGATGGAATCATTGCATCCTGCATTATCTTAGAAGGTTACTGTTCCACCATATATAAATAGTCTTCCACTTTCTGAAATTCCTGAACTGTACTCGAAACATTTGGCAGAGGCAACTGAAGTAGTTGTTGACAAATATCATAAATAATCTCATGGTTTTCCAAAGCAACTGCAATTATGTCTCTATTTGATCCAAGCTCAATATCTGGAAGTGATCTGCTGTTCTGCCTGAAAAATAGGTCTCGGGACAGAGCTCATAACTTCTCACAGAAAACGTATTTAGAAAAACTGAAGGAGGCTTTTGTGAACCAATCCATTCTGAACAAAAACATTTTTTAGTGTTTTTAAGCACTACTCCAGCTGCCCAGAATTGATCCTTGAAGAAGATGTGTAAAACAGGAAATTAAAAACTGCACCTACAGCAGTTTCGTAGCGCAACGTTTAGTCACCCGTTTCTCCCAACTCATAATCAATTTGAAGAAACTGAAAGAGGTTTTTCTAGTTCAGTATGTTAGGAATAAAAACCTCTTTCAGTTTTCGAAAATATTCTTTCAGATGCTCTAAATACCTCCTGGAAGTTTACTACTTAAAACAGAGAAATATGCCTGTAGAAAACATCACCTACAGCAGTTTCGTAGCGTGCTACGAAATTGCTGTGTAATTTCAAAAACATAGCTTACATGCCAATTCGACTGTCTTGAGCTTCTTTATCTTGAAATTTCCTTCTCATCTGCCTTGAAACTATGCAGAGGCACCATTTTTCAAGGAAAATTTCACAAAGGTAATTCATATCAAAATTTAGGATTACCTTACTTGCATTGCTTGAGCCTTCAAAAAACTTTTAGGTATGCTGACCTTGAGTTTGCCAAGTGCTCCTTATGCATGAAAGGAGCATAAGAATAACCAAGACCAATTCTCCCTTACCTTACCCTTTTCCTTTGAAATCTTTTCAGTGATAACAGTAGCTCCACTTGGGATAGTGTGCCCTTGTGGTACACTAAGAACTTGTAGCTCCAGTGCTTTATCCATTTATGAAAAATAGAAATTTGCTTGACAAACATCCCTTTCCAGCTTCTTGGGCCTTCACCTCGGGCTTAAGCTTGATGATCACTGTAGGAGAAAGAAATCTACATTTATTGAAAAAAAAAAGAAATGCTCAGTCAACCTTGAGCTTATTTGCAATTTCCTACCTACCTACCCTAACAATTCAAATTTCTTTCAGCTCAATCAATCTGAAATTTCCAATGTAGCCAATCATTTGTCTTATCTGATGTTTGATTTCTTTGACTGCATCAGAGTTCAGAGCCACAATGATATTGTGATGACCACTGCCACTGAAATTGCCTCTGATCTTCATAGAAAATCTGAAACACTGGAGAGTAAAACTCTTCCATGTATTTAGCTATAGGATCCCAGAATACATGATCAACTTGATGTTTCTTGTAACATTCTGATTGTGCAAGCTGATTTTCAACAACAGTGTACAGTTCCTCAATCGTGAAAGAGAAAGGAACCAGCACTCTTTCCTTGTGTTCTGTCACAGAAAGCTTCTGAAAATAATGATCATGATTATGAAAACTATATGGCTGAATTTGACCTTCTAAATCTTCAATGTCTTTCTCAATGTCCTTAGCAACTTCATCCAAAAATTTCATCTTATCCTCTGTCTTGCAGTCAAATGTTTTTAGATAAGAAGACAAGAACAGAGAAAAATTTTCATCAATTTCATCATTAGTATGATGATCATTCCATTGTTTGAAACCTTGAACTGAAGGGGAGTTTTCCACCACATCTGATCTATCCATCCACTCATCCAAAAACATAAACCAAAATTCTTCAAATGACTTAATGGATTTGGCGGGAAAGCTTTCAATCCACCGTTTACATTTCCCTTGAAATGAATCATAGAACAACATAATGCAAACATCCTCATGTTTAACTCTAAGAAGCTCTGTAAAATCACAGAAATCTAATATATGCTTCACAGTTAAACTTAAATCTTCTCCATTGAACTTTGGACCATTCCTTAGAAAGTATGCATCCTTGGGAAAATGATTTGGGAAACCATGAATTCCTGAAAAATCTATGCATGCATACCTTGAAATAATAATGGTAGCATCTGGGTCCTTCATAACTCCAGTGGAATCACCATGAATCTATGAATTTTGAATTCTTCAATAATGGAGTCGCCAAGGTATATTTGCAGCCTCGAAAAATCTTCTGAGCTCCTGCTACCTTCAGAAGTTCAACCTCATAATTTCGGGAATAAGTAATCTTCAGACTCCCGGCAGACGCACCAAAATGTTATCTCAAAATCAAGCCTGATAGGCTGCTGGTCAGGATGACTCTAAGTAACTGTTTCAAACCTACTTTAGGCTGAGGCTTAGCCTCCTTAGCCTGAGAGGGCTCTCTCAAAGGGGTTTATGATTTTCTATTAATGATAAGATGGCTAACTCTTGTGATGTAACAACATAGACAAATATAATGGCTGGATAAACATTACACAAGTTTCCATTGGGCTTATGGAGTCAATCAAGCTTCTGTAAACAATGACACTACCTTTGCATAGAAGTCAGGGCACTTAGCATTTAAATGTTCAGAATACAACTTACATGAAACCACAGTTCACACATGCATACAGGAACTCAGAGCACAATCAGTGAATTCTGAGTGATTATGCATCCATGCAACTGAAAAAAGACATTAAGGAAAGAACAAAACACATATTCTGAACATGACAAATCCTTCATGAATCCTGAGAAGAAAAGTAGATGCTTTGCATTACTGAAAATGGTTTTTACATAAGCTAAACAACACTTCTGCTATCAATTTTCCAACCCTTATTACATAGATGATTCAGCTATATATAGAAACATAACTCTAACTACTTGGAGCTTCCTCCTCCAGCATGAGGGGGGCTCGATGACTGCCACTAATGACACCTATCTGCTTTTCAACAAACTATTTAATACAATAACCACTAACTGAAGTTCTAAAGAGTTCTAATTTGATTATAACTCTAACTCTATCTTCTTCGTAGAATGATTCCTCCTTGCAGCTTTGACACATGGTTTCCTCTTCGTTTAGCTGAGATGGCATGAGATGAGCAATTAATGCCCCATGTTGGATTTGGATATTGAAGGCTTTAATCTGCTCCGTGTTAGCGAGAATATCCCTTACTTTTCGGTTCTGGTTCCCCATCACTTCGAGTATGCAGCAACATGTACTTTAAGTCTTTAATAGCCCAAGAACATAGAGCATCACCATGTTCCTGATATGCTGGAGGCTTCATTGATGGACATGTATGCAAGCCAAAAATCCTCGTATGTAACTCCTTCCAAACCCTAATGACTGGTAATAAAGTGACTTTATCACAAAAACTTTAAACTTGAGTCAAAACATTTCACCTTTTTTAAAGGTACACCTGTCATAATTTGAATGGATGTGGTAGCTTCCCTTGGTCTCTTACATGTCCCTTAGGTGTTTCATTTTGAAAATTCCCGGTCATATTACCAAACTGTTTGTCTGCGTTAAAATTAACACCTACAGCAGTTTCGCAGTTTCGTAGCGCGCTACGAAACTGCTGTGTAATTTAAAAAATGCAGTCTCCCTTTCATTCAAACCAAACTCATAATTGTTTGCATTGAAGCATATACGTTTTCAGTGTGATTCTCACTAATGCAAGTAACAAAAATGAGCCTAACATCTTTGTCTTGGTGCCTTAGAAGCTCTGGCTTTACCAACGCACTCATGGATGGAATCATTGCATCCTGCATTATCTCAGAAGGTTACTGTTCCACCATAGATAAATAGTCTTCCACTTTCTGAAATTCCTGAACTGTACTTGAAACATTTGGCAAAGGCAACTGAAGTAGTTGTTGACAAATATCATAAATAATCTCATGTTTTTCCAAAGCAACTGCAATTATGTCTCTGTTTGATCCAAGCTCAATATCTGGAAGTGATTTGCTGTTCTTCCTGAAAAATAGGTTTCGGGACAGAGCTCATAACTTCTCACAGAAAACATATTTAGAAAAACGGAAGGAGGATTTTGTGAACCAATCCATGCTGAAAAAAAACCTCTTTTAGTGTTTTTAAAAACTACTCCAGCTGCCCAGAATTGATCCTTGAAGAAGATGTGTAAAACAGGAAATTAAAAACTGCACCTACAGCAGTTTCGTAGCGCAATGTTTAGTCACCCGTTTCTCCCAAATCATAATCAATTTGAAGAAACTGAAAGAGGTTTTTCTAGTTCAGTATGTTAGGAATAAAAACCTCTTTCAGTTTTCGAAAATATTCTTTCAGATGCTCTAAATACCTCCTGGAAGTTTACTACTTAAAACAGAGAAATATGCCTGTAGAAAACATCACCTACAGCAGTTTCGTAGCGCGCTACGAAACTGCTGTGTAATTTCAAAAACACAGCTTACATGCCAAATTCGACTGCCTTGAGCTTATTTATCTTGAAATGTCCTTCTCATCTACCTTGAAACTATGCAGAGGCACCATTTTTCAAGGAAAACTTCACAAAGGTAATTCATATCAAAATTTAGGATTACCTTACTTGCCTTGCTTGAGCCTTCAAAGAACTTTTAGGTATGCTGACCTTGAGTTTGCCAAGTGCTCCTTATGCATGAAAGGAGCATAAGAATAACCAAGAAAAATTCTCCCTTACCTTACCCTTTTCCTTTGAAATCTTTTCAGTGATAA
>APFE031755775.1:48598-63537 GCA_000404065.3 Pinus taeda | reverse complement strand
ATTCTTGAATTTTTATTTATTTATATTAAAGTTATAATGGGATAATTAGCATCATTCTTTAAAATTCCTTCATTAAGGTAAAAATTATTATATTAATTATTACCCTATACTAATTAACTAAGGCTTAATTTAATTGTATATATTTAATGAGTATAAAACAATAGCTTTATTATTGTTATTAAAGCTATATAGATTAAATACAAATCAATATTATTAATATCAAATGAAATAATAAGAAAAATTGAAATTGTTTATTAAAGGCTAACTTAGTTAGATAATTGACTTAATACTAAATTAAAGGACTTAACAGAACATAATAGGTGGCAATTTTTGATTAAAATTATTTTAAAGTTATTGAGGAACTACTGAGAAAGAAGATGGAAGTTTCTAATTAGTTAAATTCATTATTGAATTTTTATTTATTTATATTAAAGTTATAATGGGATAATCAACATCATTATTTAAAATTCCTTTATTAAGGTAAAAATTATTATATTAATTATTGCACTAGGCTAATTAACTAAGGCTTAAAAATATTTTTACCACTTATATAAACAAACATATTATTCTAATAAGAGAACAAGTAATGTTCAAATCAAATGTTAAATTTTTATTAAAAATCAAAGAGCAGAGAAGGAATAAAGGACAACACACGGTGCAGAAGACGAGAGAAGATCAGAATAAAAAGAAAAACACAAGGGACGGGGGTGGCGACAGGGGTGGTGGCGGTAGGGGTGGCTAGGTGATGCAAGAGCATCTAGCTGACGAGTCATCATGATGAAAGGCTGTTTGGTCTCTGAGAGGATTGAAAAGGAAATTGCTAAGTGAACACTGTAGTTGTTGTTGTTGTTGTTGTTGTTTTATTTTTTATTTTTTTTTATGTTGTTTTAATTTAGTAAAGAACAATATGTAGGAAGGTAGAGGGTTAATTAATTAAAATGTTACAAGTAATTAATTTTATTTTCATGTCAACTTTTACAAGATTGTAACGTAGGACAATAAACAGTTTTTGGAACTAAAAAAATGTGTAACCAACAGAATGTAACCAACAACAGTTAGGAGAAAACAGTTCCAGACAATTATTGAAAAGGAACAGAATGCAATTGTAATAGGTTCGACTTTTTTGGAGAGAGAAAGAGAAATCTAATGAAATATCTCTGAGCACACAAATTATTTTCCAATATCCTGTAACTATCTATCTTTCATTCTGTTAAATTTTCAGAAACAGTGAAAGCACATTCTCTGTTTTATTCCATAAGCATGTACACACATATGTGTTTCTATTTGTATTGATTCAAACAGGCCTACAGTCCCTGAATTTATCAATCAAAAGAGCACAGAGGAATCCTGGACGTTTATACATAATTCGAGCATCAAAGGTAGAGATAAGACGCAAGCATTTCTGAACAACAAAGTCTGACAAATCATACAGGTACTTCTGAAGAATAAACCCTCTTGTTACATTTATAAAATAAGCACAAGAATCTCTGTTCGAATATATACAGTTACAAAACCTCATTTAAATATACACACAATCCATGCAATAACGTAGTACAGGGTTCGATGGGGCATCATAGCATACGGGTTTAGAAACCTTAACCACAAATCAAACCCTACAGCAACTACCCACAAGAAGAATAGTGAAAATCTACTGGCCGACGACCACATACTGTTGGCGGTCTCAAATCATTACAATAAACTACTGTAACACTAGCCTATGACGAAAAAAACATAGGCAATAAGAAAAATAGGGAACGACCCTACCCGGGTCTAGCCAACGCATTGAGAAGCCAGAACCGAAACCCTCTAGGATGAACATACCTGTAATGACAGACAACCATCAAAATTTGTGAGCATACTGTGGCATATAAAGAAGAGGCCGAAAGGAAATAACGAGACTAGAGGTTTGAACTTACCTTATAGAGACAGGGCACTCACATTGCAATCACCTAGGGCCACTCTGCTCACGAAGGAGCAAGTGCGTTAGTTAAAAGCAAAAGGAGGAGAAAGAACTGATAGCAGAGAACACAATCTTACCTTGACATTGCGGAAGAAACTGAAGCCGATGGCCCTGCGACTGCAACCTATCCACAAAACTAAGGAATGTAACCAGAGAACTCAACGAACAGTCGCATAGAAGGATTCAAGACAAAAAGGAGTCACACAGTCTAGCTAAATAACCAGTATCAACTTGTACACAAAGAAATTCCAAATTCCAACAAGCAAACTATAATCCATATTTCGACAGAAATATTAAGTGCCAGACAGAGAAACAAATAACGGAATAACCAAGTTCAAACAAGAATTCGTTACCAGATGGAGAAGTTGACAAGTTTCCAGGTCAAGAGCCGAGCCAGAGTACCAGAGACGGCATAACATTATACAGAGAAAACTGTGTAGGATAACCATATTGCAGAACCCTCAAACCTCAACAGTTCATAAGCAAAATGACCGGGAGATAGGGTTTGAGACCCTCATAACAAAGCGGGAGTGAAAATTCCGAGGAGTGGACACTTGTCCAATATTCGTTAGCACATGTACAAATCATAAGTGCGGACCCCAAATCAATTGTAAAATCATTGCAATCAACCGCCAAATAAAACAATATCATATGTAATCCAAATGCTCATCATTAAATTCATTCCTAATCATATTATTAACGTTGGTAAGTGTGACAAGGGTGGGTTGGACCCATTAAGTGGTATCAGAGCAGGAAATTGAAAGAGTCAGGATATGGAAGTTGGAAGACGAGGACATGGGAGAGGTGTGCATAAAGCAACAAATGAAGGACTGAGGGAAGAAATCAGGATTCTTACTGCTCGTTTAGAGGTAGTGGAGGCAGGAAGGAATAGGGATCCAAAAATAGGAGATGACAGCAAGGAAGAAGCCATAGTTGCAACAGACGGATCAGATGAGGAAGGGCTAGAGATGAGGTTGTTGAGGTCGGTTCTGTTGGCCAGCAGCAAGCCCAAACTGGAGATTCATAACTACGATGGCAACCTGTCTACAGAAGTTCTGTTGGAATGGGTAAGCGAGTTGGACAAGTATTTTGAAACTGAAGAGAGCAGTGAGGATTGGAGAGTCAAGTTCGCTGCAACCAAATTGAAGGGACACGCAGCCCTGTGGTGGGACAGTGTCCAACTAGAGAGAAGGAGGATGAACAAGTTACCGATAAAGAAGTGGTCAAGGATGGTGGCCAAACTAAAAGGTAGATTTCCGCCTAAGGATTATCAGGTTTCACTTTACCAACAAGTGAAAAATTTAAGACAAAAAGGGATGACAGTAAGGGAATATACAGAAGAATTCTATTGGGTGAACTTGAGAGTTGGTTATATCGATGACACTTCAAAGAAGACAACAAGATAGTAAACGGTTTAATATTGGAAATACTGGATGAAATCAACATTCTTTCCCCGAGAAATATAGAAGAAGCCTATCAGAGTGCTGTGAAAGCTGAAGAAAAGATTACTAGAAAACAAAATGCTAGGAGAGGACGGGGAATCTGCAAAGGAAGAGGACAGTCCTATGGCAGAGGACGAACTGCTAGTAATAGCAAAGAGGGTAGTAGCTCTAAGGCTTTAGGAACAACAAAGAAAGGAGACAACACTAGAGGTGGTAGGCCATATCAGTGAGGAAGAGGGAATGGCTGAGGTAGAGGAGCTAATTTCCAGTGCTACAGGTGCCACAAGTGGGGGCACAGATCTTTTGAATGCCCTGAAGTAGAGCAAGCTGGTCAGAGAGGAACGTTTGTTACATAGCCTGAGGAAGCTGAGGCATCGCCCCAAGAAGCAGAAAATGTAGCGGAAATAGGGGAGGCCTTAGTTATAAACAAAGTATTGCTGAAACCAGCCAAAGAAATAGCTGAACAGATCCAACGGAAAGCACTATTCTGGACAGTTTGCAAATCACACGGAAAGTGCTGCAAATTGATCATTGAAAGTGGGAGTACAGATAATTTGGTTGCCATCGAGATGGTGGAGAAGTTGGGGTTGAAGTGGCTTAAGCACCCCACCCCTTACAAGATGTTGTGGCTGCAGAAATGCCACCAGCTGTTGGTTGATGAACAGTGTGAGGTTGAATTTCACATTGGCAGGTATAAAGACAAAGTTATCTGTGATATTATGCCAATGGACGTGTGTCACATACTGCTAGGAAGATCATGGCAGTGTGATCGGAAGGTAGTACATGATGGGAAAACGAACTGCTACAAGTTTGTTAAAGGTGGAATCAAGCATATGCTTGTACCCATCAAGGAAGAGGAGACAACAAAAGAAAGCGGGATGAAAGCATTGTTAATAGGTGGAAAATAGTTTGTGAAAGAGATCGAGGAAAGTGAAGTGAACTATGCTGGGTTGAGGAGGGAAAAGACAGTGCTGTTGCACACATAAATGTCTGATTTGACTGCAGAAATTCAAGAGATGCTGCAAGAATTTAGAGACATTGTAGTTGATGATTTGCCTGACAAGTTGCCTCCCAAAATAAGCATCAGTTATCATATCGACTTTATACCCGGAGCAAGCTTACCAAATAAGGAAACATATTGGATGAGCCCCAAAGATAATGATGAGATCAGGAAACAGGTGCAGGAGTTGCTAGATAAAGGGCTGATAAGGGAAAGCTTAAGCCCTTGTGCAGTACTAATAGTTCTCACTCCCAAGAAAGGAGGAGGATGACGGATGTGCATGGATTCACGGGCCATCAACAAAATCACCATTAGGTACAGGTTTCCCCTACCACGGATGGAAGATATGATGGATTGCCTAAGTGGGGCAGCATACTTCACGAAGATTGATTTGAAGAGTGGCTATCATCAGATCTGGATCAGGGAAGGAGATGAGTGGAAGACAACCTTCAAGGCTAATGAAGGGTTGTACGAGTGGCTGGTCATGCTGTTCGTTTTGAGTAACGCCCTTAGTACTTTTATGAGATTGATGAATGAAATGCTGAAAGAGTTCATCAACAAGTTTGTGATAGTATACCTTGATGACATATTAATTTTCAGCAGGACTAAAAAGGAGCACCTTCAACATGTTCGAAGAGTGGTGGAGAAATTGTAGCAAAATAAACTACTGATAAATTTGAAAAATGTACTTTCCTACAAAGAGAACTGATTTATTTGGGCTTTGTAATTGCAGAAAATGAGTTAAAGATGGACCTAGAAAAGATTGCAGCAATCATTAATTGGCCATCTCCGAAAAGCTTATTTGAGGTACGTAGTTTTCATGGGTTGGCGAGTTTTTATTGCAAATTTATAAGAAATTTTAGTGAAATATGCGCGCCTATGTTGGACACTATAAAAAAGGCCAGTCAGCCTTTTTGTTGGACCAAGGCAGCAGAGGACAACTTTCAGCTCCTAAAGAGGAAAATTATAGAAAGGCCAATTTTAAGGTTACCAGATTTTAATAAGATTTTCCAGGTTCGATGCGATGCAAGTGGTACAACTATTGGCATTGTACTCAGCCAAGAAGACAAACCTGTTGCATTTTTCAGCGAAAAGTTGAACAAAATCAGGTAGAAGTATTCCTCCTATGACAAGGAATTTTATGTTGTCGTCCAAACTCTGAAGCATTGGAGACACTACCTGTTGGGGAGTGAATTTGTGTTATTTTCTGATAATTCAATGCTACAATATGTAATGCAACAACATAAATTGAACCACAAGCATGCCAAATGGGTGGAGTATTTGTAGAGTTTCACCTTTGTGTTGAAACACATCAGCGGGTAGGCCAACAAGGTGGCAGATTCATTGAGCAGAAGAGCCTTGCTCTTACAAGAAAGTACAATACAAGTGTTGGGTTTCAATCATTTGAAAGATTTGTACCAGACCGACACGGATTTCAAAGAGGCCTATGAAGCCTGTCAAAATCTCGTGCTGAGGAACAAAATTCCATTGTTGGACTACAAATTGCAGGAGGAGCTACTATTTAGAAGGGGACAATTATGTATTCTTGATTGTTCAATGAGAGAAAATATTATACGGGAGAAGCATAGCGGAGGTCTAGCTGGACATTTTGACATAGACAAAACCTTGGATCAGCTTGGACACTTCTATTACTGGCCAAAAATGCGAAGGGATGTACAATGATATGTGAGTAGGTGTAAAGTCTGCCAACTGGTGAAGGGACATAGTCAAAACACCAAACTTTACACACCACTGCCTGTTCCAAGTAGACCATGGGACTCAGTTAGCATTGACTTTGTCTTAGGACTGCCTAGAACATAATGAGGTTATGACTCGGTGATTGTGGTGGTAGATAGGTTTTCGAAAATGGTGCATTTCACCCCTTGTCGAAAAACTAGTGATGCCACTCACGTAGCTCTCCTGTTTTTCACAAAGATTGTTAGATTACATGGCCTACCTTGAGCTATTGTTTCTGACAGGGATGTAAAATTCACAAGACACTTTTGGCGCACCCTGTGGAAGAAGTTGGACACACAGTTGAATTTCAACTCTGCATATCATCCACAAACTGATGGGCAAATGGAAGTGGTGAACAGGAGTTTGGGGAACTTGTTTCGGAGCTTGACTGGGGAAAATTCATAGTTATGAGATCATGCGCTCGTTCAGGTAGAATTCGCTTATAATGATTCACTGAATCACAGCACCGGACACAGTCCATTTCAGATCCTGTACGGCATGAATCCTCGTGGAATACATGAGTTGTGGGATCTAGGAAAGTTGGAGAAGAGAAGTGCTGATGGGGAAGATTTTCCTGAAGCGATGAATGAACTACACGAACAGGTGAAATCAAGGTTTGCAGGGAAGCATTCAGAAATACAAACAACTGGTAGACCTAAAGCGACAGGAAGTACAATTCAATGTAGGTGATGAAGTCCTTACACACTTACATAAAGAACAGTTTCCTAAGGGCACATATAACAAGATGAAATTCAAGAAGATTGGTCCCTGCAAGATTTTGCGTAAATTCTCAGCCAACGCTTATGAGATACAACTGCCACCAGATATAGGCATATCACTTATTTTCAACGTGGCAGACCTGTTCCTATATACTGCCGACCCGGAGGATGACAGTGTGGTACGGCCAAAACATGATACCCAAGTTGGAGACAGTTCTTGGATGAGGCACATGCCCTCGGCTCAACCCCATGAGATCGAGAAGATTCTCGATACACAGGTGGCCAAGAGGACTCGTAGGAAGGAGTATCTGTGATACCTTGTCAAGTGGAAGAGCCGTCCAATCGAGGACAGTTCGTGGCTTGACGTGACACAGATACAGAAGGCGGGTTATTCTATGGAGGAGCTCATGGAACAGAGCCATGAATTTTTTCTTACCCAAGGAGCCTGATGTAGGAGCATCTAGCTGACAGGTCATCATGACAAAAGGCTGTTTGGTCTCTGAGAGGACTGAAAAGGAAATTGCTAAGTGAACACTATAGTTTTTTTTATGTTGTTTTAATTTAGTAAAGAACAATATGTAGGAAGGTAGAGGGTTAATTAGTTAAACTGTTGCAAGTATTTAATTTTATTTTCATGTCAACTTTTACAAGATTGTAACGTAGGACAATAAAAAGTTTTTGGAACTAAAAGAATGTGTAACCAATAGAATGTAACCAACAACAGTTAGGAGAAAACAATTCCAGACAATTATTGAAAAGGAACAGAATGCAATTGTAATAGGTTTGACTTTTTTTGGAGAGAGAAAGAGAAATATAATAGAATATCTTTGAGCACATAGATTATTTTCCAATATCCTATAACTATCTATTTGTCATTCTGTTAAATTGTCAGAAACAGTGAAAGCGCATTCTCTTTTTTATTCCACAAGCATGTACACACATATGCGTTTCTATTTGTATTGAATCAAGTAGGCCTACAATTTAAAACAAGCTTGCATACATAATGAAAGAATACGTTACAGAAACGAGGGCATACAATACCTGAATTTATCAATCAAAAGAGTGCAGAGGAATCCTGGATGTTTATACATAATTCGAGCATCAAAGGTCGTGACAAGACGCGAGCATTTCTGAACAACAAAGTCAGACAAATCATACAGGTACTTCTGAAGAATAAACCCTCTTGTTTCATTTATAAAATACGCACAAGAATCTCTGTTCAAATATATACAGTTACAAAACCTCATTTAAATATACAAACAATACATGGAATAATGCTCTACAAGGTTCGATGGGGTATCATAGCATACGGGTTTAGAAACCCTAACTGCAAATCAAACCCTACAACAACTACCCACAGGAGAACAGTCCAAATCGAGTGGCCTACAACCACATACTATCGGCGGTCTCAAATCATTACAATAAACTACTGTCCCTAGCCTATGACGAACAGAACACAAGCGATAAGAAAAATAGGGAACGACCCTACCTGGGTCTAGCTAACGCACTGAGAAGCCAGAACCAAAACCCTCCAAGACAAACATACCTGCACTGACAGACAACCACCAAAATTTGTGAGCATACTTTGGCAGATAAAGAAGAGGCCGAAAGGAAATAATGAGACTAGAGGTTCGAACTTACCTTATAGAGATAGGGCACTCACACTGCAGTCACCTAGGGCCACTCTGCTCATGAAGGAGCAAGTGCATCAGTTAAAAGCAAAATGAGGAGAAAGAACTGATCGCATACAACACAATCTTACCTTGACATTACGGAAGAAACCGAAGCCAAAGACCCTGCGACTGCAACCTGTCCACAAAACTGAGGAATGTAACGAGAGAACTCAATGAACAATAGCATAGAAGGATTTTCAAGACCAAAAGGAGTCACACAGTCCAGCTAAATAACCAGTATCAACTTGTACACAGAGAAATTCCAGATTCCAACAAGCAAACTTAATCCATAATTCGACAGAAAGATTAAGCGCCAGATAGAGAAACAAATAATGGAATAACCAGGTTCAAACAAGAGTTCATTACCAAATGGAGAAGCCGACAAGTTTCCAGGTTAAGAGCCGAACCATAGTACCAGAGGTTGCATAACATTATACAGAGAAAACCACACAGAATGACCATATTGTAGAACCTTCAAACCTCAATAGTTCACGAGCAAAATGACTAAGAGATAGGGTTTGAGACCCTCATACCAAAGTGGGAGTGACAATTCTGAGGAGTGGACACTTGTCCAATATTCGTTAGTGTGGGTACAAATCATAAGTGTGGACCCCAAATCAATTATAAAATCATTGCAATCAACGCCAAATAAAACAATATCATATGTAATCCAACTTCTCATCATTAAATTCATTCCTAATCATGTTATTAAAATTAGCAAGTGTGACAAGAGTGGGCTGGACCCATCACTAGGAAAGGGCAGGGATCCAACATTTGTCAATCTTCTAGTCGTCATCCCTATTGAGATTGCTCAGCCTTTTTTCAATACTTGATATGGATCACAGAAGCCTATATTCAACAATTACTATTAATAATATTTTAAAATATTCAATGGATATTCAATGCCTACCATCCATTTTATATATATATTAATAATTAAATTAAAATTATAAAATCTCATTCGAGAATAGATCCACATATTAACATAAAAATTCATTGGTTACATTATTATATTTAGGTTTCTTCATGTTTATTGAGCAAAGAGATGCTCTCTAGTGCAGTATGAATAAAAATAACATATTTACCCATGGTATTACCCATGGTATTGTTTTATGGTATTCATGTGGAATATAGTTTATTTAAAGGTGGAAAGACTCTTTAAAGGGAGAAAGACCATCCTATATCGATCTTAGCCTCGCATGACAAAAATGTAATTATTTTTAAGTCTTATTTCTTCTTCCTTTATCGATGAGAAAAATAATCATACTTTGTGATGTCTGGGACATTTATTATTTTTCTTTTTCATCAAATTTGATAGGATAGATGTTTTGGAGTAAGGATTCTTTAGTTTCAAATTAAAGTTGGTGGTAACATTACTAATTTTCGTTGAGAAATCATAGTTTTTCCAAGGGTGAATGCAACATTACTATAATATAGTGTTCTTTTCTCCAAAGATAATTATCATTGTAGCCATAGACACTCTACAACCCATTATGAAGGAGATGTCATGTAATATTACATTTAAAAATAATAAAATAATAATTGCATTAACAAATTTAAAAGCATCAATATAAAAAAATCAATATTGACCATAGATAAAATAATTCAACCTCCATCTTAATTTTACATCAACTCTATATATAGAGATAATTAATTGAAGGTAAAAACAAATTACTTGATTTATAGTATGAGGGAGATATTTAGTTTCTTAACTACCTATTAAAGATGACATATGACATGTAAAAATAATATTATTGATATCATATGATGTGTGACTAATTCTATGTTTAGTTAACATGTAATATTTAAAAAAATATATATATTAATAAAAAAAATAGTGTTAGCCATAAATAAAATATTTCAATCTACATATTAAATAACATAATTTTAAATCAACTTTATATGTAGAAAAATAAAATAATTGAAAATAAAAATAATTATATTTTCACTTTTATTTGTGAAAGAGATGTGTAATTTATTCCTCAAGTTTATATATATAATTAAAAGCCTTATTCCAAAATAAATGCACCTATCAAATTGATTAAATCATAATACATTTAATTAAATTATTAATTCAAAGAGATAAGTGACATATGATTAAGTAAGTTTTTTTTTTTTTTTGCCCATAGACATGTCTATTTTGGAATAGAGATTCGAGAATTTTAATTTAATTATTAATAATTATGATGAGAGGTGCTCTACATATAGGTATATTGTAAGAATAAATGTTTGTAAAAATAAACATTTAATATTTAACGTTTCTACGTTAGCTCAATAAAAAATTAAAATGTTAAAAGAATAATAGAGCCCGTTATGGTGGAGATGTTGTAGTGTTTGTAGATGAGTGTAAACATTTAAATACTGGCTCAATTAATGATAAAAAGTTGAATTCAATAAAAATAATAAAATTCAATTTGTTAAAGTGTAATTTTTTTTTTGTAAGGCAACTTAGTCCCTCCAACCCAAGTTAGAAATTATGCTTTGGGAAAAATTGCATAACTAATTATAACTCACTTTGGTCAATGCTAAGTTAATAGTGGTTTATAGATAAATCATCTTATAGTCTTGTTGTAGGTACTAATAAATTGAGATGTGAATAGTGGTTTATAGATAAATCATCCTATAGTATTGTTGTAGGTACTAAAAAATTAAGATGTGAAGTGGATAAGTAAATTATTGAGATGTGAAGTGGATAAGTAAATTGCTTCCTGCCTGGCGTGCACAAGAACTTAAATAAATTTTACTGGGTAGTAACCACTAGTAAATCTACACATTTACAGTGGGAAGTAACTCCTCGTAAGTATATTTATTTACATCTTATCCCTATTCATTTTTTATGAAAATACTTGCTTAAACTATGGTGGGAACTAATTGATGGTAAATATGCTATTTACTTGAGTATAAGCTATTTTTAAGGATTTTATTTTCTAATGGTTTTACTATCTAAAAAAACATGCATGAACATTACAACCATATCAATAAATTATGGCATAAAATATGTAAGGTAGATATACACATAACATTATATTGTGTAGGCTATAATAGTACCTTCAAGTTATGGTTCAATCAAATGTTTGAAAATTAATTTTTAATAACATTGAAAAATAAATGTTCATTTTTCAAAGTTAAACATTATAATTCGCATTGGTCAATGTTAAACTAATCATGATCAAGGAACAAATTAATTGGTAGATTTTTGCCTTGGAAAGGACTGATAATGATTCCATATCCATATTTAAATTTAATCAATAAGAACATTAAAAAGTAATACTTACAACAAACTTACAATATAACAAGATTCTTAACTATGGATATTTTTCTTTTTGTAAAGGTTCAACAGGACTTTATATTAATAGAATACAGTAAAATACATGATGCAGAGTGGGAGTCGATGGGACCTCCCTGTGTCTTCTTTTGTATAGCTGAGTTGGTCTAGTCTCTATTTTTTTTTTTTTTTGAGTGGATTGTTTACAGCTTGTAGAATTATCAATAGATGCATATATAGAAGAATTAAGGGAGCTTGACATCTGTTATGCTTGATGGTCTACATTGATTATGGTGTTGCATTTCACTCTGAGTTCCCCCTCCTCTAAGTCTTGCCAAAGGATGTGATAATCTTCAAGATTGGATTGAACGTCGGCGTTGGCTATGGTGTCGGCCAGCTTATTTGCTATTCTTTGGACCACTTGAAAGGTGACACCTTGAATGTTGCTGAGATGGCCCTGCAGATCCTTCAGGATTGCCAAGAGTCTCCAACTGGGTGTCAGCTTGTCCACTTGAGTGCCATTTTGGAGTTTTCTCATCATCTTGATGACAATCTCCGAATCTCCTTCCACCACCAGAGGTAGAAATTTGTAGCGGTCAGCCACGGAGATGCCTTTGATGAGAGCGATTAGCTCTACAACATTGTTGGTATTCGTGCTCAGATTGCCATGGTAGATAAGATGGATGTTCCCGGTGTGATCCCTGATTTCTCCACCGTACCCAGCTTTTCCTGGGTTTTGCTTTCACGCCCCGTCAAAGTTCAGTTTGAATGACGGAAATGGGGGCGTTCCCCATTTATCCTGCTTCATTGCAACGGTGGACTGGTTCCTGCTTGTGGGAGTGGTCCACGCTTTGAGATTGTGGATTTGGACTATCCTTTCATCATTCGGAGACGTGTACCCCTCTTGTGACATTGTGTCCATGGCATGGATTGATTCTGTGATTAACTGTCACGTTTTTCCTATTAGCCTATCCACTGTTATTGCTGAGTTCTTGAAGATTCGAGCATTTCACTCTTTCCATATGATCCACATAATGGCTCCTGGAATGAGGTTCCATGCCTTGTTGACCAGATTGTTGGGGGATATGGAGGATCGCCAATTGCTCAGTGTAAGGCTGATCGAGTTCCTGTTTCTGTCAGATTGTCTGAATACAAAGGCCATATCATCCCAAAGAGATCAAGCAGTGGGGCTGTTGTTGAGAATGTGATTGAGCGTTTCCTGATCATTCTTGTAGAGGGTCCATCGGGAGGGACCGATGAAACCCCATCTCTATAAATTGTCCCAAGTAAGTGCTCTATTATGCAGGACCAACCAAGAGAACAGGGTTATTTTGGGCCAAGTTCCTCTGCTCCAAAGAGCATGCCATTTGGGGTCCGGTTGCTAGTCAGGTGAAGCAGCTATGATTTTGTAGGCCTCCTTTAGATTGAAAGTTCCTTTTGGATTATTTCCCCATCGCAGGATGTCTTCTCTAGTCGAGGTGAGGATTCCGCGCTGGTCTAGTTGTTGTAAGAGAGGTTCTATATTCCCATTGTGGTCTTGAGTTAGCCATTGCTCTTTGGTTAGCCATTTTTTCCATGTGGTGACCGATGTTCGGGGTTTCCAGTAGTCTGCTACCTTTCTCAACCCTGTCTCTTGCATTTCATTTTTAAGAGTAGTCCAATCCGGGTGGTCCAGGGGGGGGAGTTGCTGCCATGCATTCTCCCAGAAGAGGGCGGTGTTGCATTGGTGCACTTCCCAAAAGCTGTGCTTCTGAACAATATGTCGATTCTCCCATACTTTATTCCAGAGGGGGGATCCTTGAGTGTTACCAGTGAGCCTAATAATTTCTTTGTCCTAGACTTGATTTGTATACTTTGCTTTCCACAAGGTGCCCCATAGGGAATTAGGATTTTCCACCCATCTCCACTAGATTTTCACTGCTACAGCCTTGCTTAGGATTTCAGGATCTCTTAAGCCCAGTCCTCCTGCTAGTTTTGGTTTACATATGTCTGTCCACTTGAGGAGGGCCCATTTGCACTTCTTAGAATCTCCATTCCAGAGGAAGGACTGCTGGATGTTCCGAATGGATTTATACATTGTTTTAAGTGTCGCTAGGGCTGAGAGCATATAGGCCGGAATTGTTTGAAGAAATGATTTTACTAGCACCAGTCTGATGACCATGTTTAGGGCTCTGTGAGTCCAACTACTTAATATGGCCTTCATTTTGTTGAGGAGATCTTCCCAATTTGCAGCTTTGGGGGCATATTCTGAAAGTGGGATGCCAAGGTATTTGGTTGGAAGGGAGTTCCTCTGAATTTTGAGAATTTTGCTGAGATTTCTCTGCACAAGAATAGAAGTGTTGAAGAAAAACAATTTGGATTTTGTCAGATTGAACTCCATACTTGAGGCCTTCATGAATGTTCTTAGCATCTTGCTGAATGTTTGAGCTTCCTTTACCGTGGGGGTTCCCATGAGAATTGTGTCATCTACAAATTGTTGATGCGTTACTGTTGGGCCTTGATGCATAGCTTTGATTCCTTTGAGCTGATTCATTTGGAATGCTTGGGATAGAGATATTTCGAGACCCTCTGTCATGATGACAAAGAGAAAAGGTGACATGGGATCTCCTTGCCTTATACCTCTGGATGGGAGGAATGGTTGTAGGGGGCCTCCGTTTAGCATGATTGAAAAGAATGCTCATGAGACCATTTCCATTATCCAGTTTATCCAAATCTGATTGAAGTCGAAAGACTAGAGGATTGCTCTGATGCATGTCGAGCTAATTTTGTCAAAGGCCTTGGAGAGGTCAAGCTGAATGAGCATACCAGGAATCCTTTGTGTTTTGATAAAATGCAACATTTCTTGGTTGAGAATGATGCTGTTGGTTATCTGTCTACCTTCAAAATATCCTAACTGTTCTTGAGATATGATTGAGGGAAGGATAGGTTTGAGTCTGTTGGCCATCAATTTTGAGAGGATTTTGTAAATGACATTACAGAGGGCTATGGGTCTGAACTTGTCGGGGGAGTCAGCATGATCAAATTTTGGAATTAGGGTGAGGAAGGTGGCATTGATGGCCGGTAGCACTCGCTTGGTTTTGTGAAAGTTCTTAATCAGATTAAAGAGGTCAGCTTCGATAATGTGCCAGCAAGCTTTGAAAAAT
>APFE031755775.1:0-32732 GCA_000404065.3 Pinus taeda | reverse complement strand
GAATAGGCGTTATAGCTTCACATCACAGAGTACCTTTATAGTACACCTCATCACCATCTATTCTATGTGCATTTTATTTTATATTTGAATTTTCTTTTTGTTTGTTTGTTTGTGGTGCAAATATTTTGTATTTCCTAAAGACATAAAGTATATTTAAGTCATAGAGTTTGTGCTTGGTCTCTCATTAAGAAAACTAGAGTAGACCTAGAACCTTAAAATTTTTAGAAGAGTAGAGTACATATTTCTACTTGATATAAAAAATGAAAACCAAAAACTCAAAACTAGGTCACATAGGCCAATTACAGACTGAGATATAAAGACAAAGAGCATGAAGGAATAATATAAAAAGAGACTAGTTAGGGAGATTTGTCCTACTGAGCTATTCTAGCATTCTCGTTGAGGGGAGAGTCTTCAAAGGATTTCCATAAGGCTTGAAGATCTTTGAAGCTAATGAGATGCATCCCTCATTAGCTAACTTATCTCCAATTTTATTATGAGTTCTTATGATGTGAGTAGGGATGATCATCAAAATAGAAGGAAGGAATGATGTTATGCATATGAGTATGATTTCAAGTCTCCAACTGTGAGATATTTTGCTAATGTAGGAGCAATAGGATATTTTAGATCATATTTTTAATGAGTTGAGAATCTCCGTCCACCATAAGTTTGGTTTAGCCTTAAGTCTAAGAAATAAATGTTTCTTCTTCCAGGGCTTTCGATTATGTTTTTTTCTTTCAATAAAGCTTGAATAAATGTATATATAGGATCCCAAATGATCCATGAAGATACCTCCATAACCTACCTTTTCTGGGTTACCTTTTGAAGCACTGTCAAAATTGAGCCTTAGAAAATTACGGGGAGGAGGGATCTAGGAGGAGGGAATAATAATTGTAGAAGGGCGAAGAGAGGGGGGAATCATGACTCTTAGAGTAGGGAACCAATTTTGAAGTAGAAAGGCCTCCTCACTTGAGGCCTACTAATCTTGATACAAACAAGGCTATGCAACAATTGGTTCATGTACATTATTTTCAACTGTGATCCAAAGAGATTTGTGAGGAAGTGGGTGATTCTTAAATATGAGATGATTCCTCTCTTTCCAAATATCCCAAAGGATCTAGCCTAGAAGGAGAGTTTAGATGTTGTTGAATACAGGATTATTAAAATCTTGAATCCTTGAAATGTCCATGGTGTGAGGGATACTAGATAGATCACGATTAGATATCTTTATGATAGCTTCTAGATCGCTCCATAGATGATTGGAATAGGGGAAAATATTGAATAGGTGTTCCACATTTTTATCTTCCTAAAGGCACACATAATAGTGATAGGGGCCCATATGTTTTTGTTATGAATGTTTTCCTAGGTTAAGGTTTTCCCTTGAGGTAGGAGCCATAGGGAGATGGAAATTTTTGGCCATATATTTCTCTACTAAATGGTCCATATTTTTAGCTTCCTGAAGGCACAATGAATAGTAGGAGGGGCCCATATTCTTGCATTTATGAAATTTGATCCAAGTTAAGGTTTTCCTTTGAACTAGGATCCATAGGAATATGGAAAATTTCAGCCATAGATTCTATATTAAATGAAAATCTAGATGGAATATCAATTCTTTGAAACCCACTTCTAGTGTATAGGACTCATATGTGGAAAATGAATCGATTATTCCATAACCCCATCATATTTTATTGGTGAAGTTGGATATCATGATGAATATTTGCTAAATCTTCCACCAAACATTTAGCCATGTCTGCTCCCTAGGCTTGGGTTTCCATTCCCTTGTAATTAACCATTGTCTCCATGTTTGTTCCAAGTTAGAGGCATCCCAATAGTATTTGAATTTATGAATTCCTTGGGAAGTCATGTGGAGGCGTAGATTCCTTAAGTCACTTTGGTCTTGTATTTTTTGTAGTTGTTTCAATGAGTCCTCCCAAAACATGGTTATCTATCCATCATGGATTTTCCAAAACCAATGTTATTATATCAAATGCCTTCTTTCTTTTGCTAGATTCAAAATGAAGGAGCTTGCTTAGGAGAAGTGAATCTTTATGAGCTTCCTAATAGGAATATGATTTGCATATTTTTTCATCTCTAAGATACATTTCCAAAGGTCTTGACATCCTTGGAGCCAACACCACTTGATCTTGTTTCCAAAATCTATAATTAAAGTTGAAAGATATTTGAGCCTCATATCTCCCTTTAGTTTGGGGTCGCAGACCTTATCCCAAGTTACAAGCACCAATTTATTTTCCAAATTTTCTCCTCCACATAGGAAATACTATTGTATGCTCTTATTTGAGTTGAGGATTGATAAGGGAGCCATCAGAGCATAACATAAATATCTAGTCAAAGCCTATAGAAATAACTCGAGGAGGAATAGTCTTCTTGCCAAGTTTAGTGATTGGAAGGTCTAGCTGGTTAAATTGTTATTGAATTTTCTGATAAGATCCTCCCACAAACTGAGTTTTAGGGAATTGAATTTGCTGATAAGATCCTCCCACAAACTGAGTTTTAGGGAACTATCCACAAATGGTGCTCTAAAGTGTTTTTTCTCGTAATTTGTTGATTTGGAGACCAAGCATATTTTCAATATGTTTCTACAAAACCTAAGGTGCATTAAAGAAAAATATCCAAAAAATATTTTTATTTATTTCCATACCTAAGGAAAGTGATAATTCCTCCACAATTTAAGGAAATACTTTGGCTTATTTAGTAGTTGGAACACCCTTACCAAAGGTATCATCCACAAATTTTTGGTGCGGTAGAGGGATATTGTCACCAAATAGATGCAATCATTTGATTTTTTTCTCCTTAAATTTTGCTTTGAATGTCTGGTTGAGACCCTTCGTTATTATAATAAAGAAAAAATGTGACATAATATCTCTTTCTACATACCATAAGACTACTATAAGAGTGTAGTAGGTGATCCATTTAGAAAAATAGAGAACAAGGCTAAAGAGATAAGGCTCCTAATCTAATAGATCCATTTAGGGTTGAAGCGAAAGGTGTAAATAATGTTGAAGAGATAGTTCCAATTGAGTTTATCAAATTCCTTAAAGAGATCAAGTTTTAGAAGCATGATAGGTTTATTGGAGGATGTTAAATAGTGAATATTTTAATGTGAAATCATTATACCGTCAAGAATTTGCTGCCCCTCCACATAAGAAATTTGTTCCACTAAAATGAGCTAAGGCAAGATGGGTTTGAGGAAATTGGTTACTATTTTAGTGAACAATTTATAGATTACATTACATGTAACAATGGGATAGAAGCTATCGGGGTCCTTGAATTTTTCCTTTTTTGAAACTAAAGTGAATAAGGTAGTGTCAAAATATTTTAGGATGGTTTGTCATCTCCTTATTTCCTCCACTTCTTGCTAGATATCATATTTGATTTTTGACTTATAGGCTTGATAGATTAGTAGTGAATCCATATGGTCTAGGGGCCTTGATTCAGGGCATAAATTTTACTATCTCTTCCACTTATTCATTGTTGATCTATCTTAAAAGAACCTTGTTCTGCTCTTTGGTAACTAGAGATGGAATGTACTGAACTATTTGAGTATAACCTCTCAGTGGTCTAGCTTGGGGTTGGATAATAGCTATTTATAATATTGAACCAACACATTGGCCATGTCCTCACGATCTTGAACCTTGATTATTGCTTGTTTTTTTAAGTAATAAATATTATTGTGGTTTTGATGTTGAAGCATCAAATTATGGAAGAAAGCAGTATTTCATCTCCTTCCATTAGCCATCTAATTCTATATTTTTGTTTCCAAGTATTTCTTCATGTTTCCTTAAGAAGAGTGTGATTATGCTCTTCCTTCTTTGTGAGGTCCTCTAATATTCCATGGTGAATGGATTCTTGTTGGATGTGCTTCGTTTTGTTTTCAAAGTTCTGTTTCCTTTGGTCATGTTCCTCAATTTTTCCTTATTCTAGATTTTGAGTTGATATTTAATGTGCTAAAACTTCCTTTATAGGTGGAATATGGTCCATCCTTCCATGTTGTCTAGTTCATCCCACCAATCCTTGATCATGGATTATAAGTGGGGATGTTGGATCCAGAAAATCTCTAGGTGAAAATGCCTATTTCTGGGGTGGAACTTGATTTTTATGTCTAATTTGATTGGTTATTAATCCTATTTGTGGTTAGGGAGGATGAACGCCTCCATGAAAATGTACCTAGACATGATATTTTAAAATATGAGATATCTATACAAATTTGAAGCTGTTTATTGGGAGCCGCCTCTACAATTGTTTGAAGTATAAGTGTCATTGATGGTGTTGAGGTTGACCAAATGATAAGAATTTGCGGCATCTTAGAAGAGGACGGATTTTGCTTCTACCTTTTTAACACCACTCTTTTTTCCTCTAATGATTTTATCAAATTCAAATCCCCCCAAGGATATAATATGTCTAGGAGATGAGAAGACTAAGATACTTAGTGGAGTTAATAAAATGTGGCTTGTCTTTGGGTAGTGAAAGGTAGTAGATATTTGAAAGAAACAAGTTTTTAACAATCCTATGAGCTAAAATTCTATAGTGAGAATTTTGAAATAAGAAAACATGATAAGGATGGATACCCCTTAATAGTTATGGATGATAGAAAGACCTCCAAATTGACTTTGGGAATTAAGAGCTACTAATTAGAATCCTTGACCCTATTTTTTTGATCAACTTGCATACAAATTCTTAGGCAGATTTAGTTTTGTGAATCATCAAGAAGGTTGGATGTTCATGAGCCACTTGTCTTTGAGCAACCTTTTCCTTCCATTGTAGTAGAGGCCTCTAATATTTTAGGAGAATATCTTCATGGGGGATATCATTTTGTGGAGGGTTAAACCTCTAAGATCAAATTTATTCTACCCGATTTGACAAGAATGTTGCATAGTTATTAGAATTTTTTGATTTATCATACAACTTTTCTCTTCTCATCCTTGTGCTGCTTTGTAGTCTCCTTCATAGGTTGGAAATGAACCCATAAAGGATTGTTATTGGTTTTTCCTACTAATGCATTTTGGGTTTCTTTCCTTGATTTTAAAATTACTTTACTTAGTATTTTGGCTTGATGATCTAGGAGCAAGTTTGGGTCCTTATATTTCCATGCCTTAGCAATGATTAGGAGGTCAAGAGCATCCAAATTCATTTATTCAATTCGCTCATTATTATGTGGAAACTTAGAATATTTATTTGAGGGTTTCCAAGAATCCAAAATTATGGGTTGTGTGAAGGGAATAGGAGGAACATCAAATGAATGTTTGGAGTTGCTGGTATCATACATGATTATATTTAGGGGATGTGTTGAGAGGAGGGGTTTCATATTTGAGATTTTCAAGTGGTTCAAAGTTTTTGCTGGTAACAATGATTTTTCTAGAGTGTGTCTAAAGGAGTGGAGGCTTGGGTCCACTACGGTAATTTAGTGATCTAGAGAATCCATTCTTATCTATAGCCTGGCCTTGAATTGGATTCATATCAAGAACCATTATGGGGAAATTTCTGTAAAGATTCTTGTATTCATGACATGTACGACAGTGGAATGGAATGTGTTCATAGTCTGATATTTGCTTTTATAGTTCGTCTTGATAGTAAATATCAATCGACTGAGGAATGAGCTCTGAAATATTCATATATATGAATATGCAAGCATAATTATGTATATTTATTTTTTAGTAGCTTTTTACGCTTTGAAAAATTGACCCAGAAAATTTCTGATGCCTACTAATATTTCTTCATCCCAAAATTTTGTAGGCAAGGAGTACATGTGAATCCAAACTAGGGTTGTCATAAAATCCTCATTGTTTGAAACAAATCTCTTTATCCACAAACTAAAATATAATCATGTTGAATAAGAATAATCCATTTTCAAAAAATCTCATGAAATATTCCACATCGAAAAATGGTGAAAAATCCTTTTTCCCAACAATTCCAATTTGATATGTTGCATTGGCTTCCACTTGCATTGAATCTAGTAGGCGAGGGATTTTTTTGAGGGTTAAATGCTCGATATATTTTGAATTAAAACATGATATTTCATGTATTGAATGTACTCCCCAATTTGATTAGAATTCACCTCAAACATTGGATATATTGCTACTTTTGGAAGACAACTTCCTCCTAATCTTCAGTTAGTAGAAGCTGGCCTTGAGGATCCTTGTTGCTAATCTAATCTCAGACTTTTTGCAACCTCATTAGGTTGAGGATTAGCTAATTAGCCAGGGTGTTTGTCCCTTGCAGTAACTCTTCTATAGGAGGGAGATTTTCTCCCTCCTATAGCATTGACTATCATGGTAGGAATTGAAAAAGAAATGTGAGTGATGGGGAGGTCGATGGCAAGGTAGGGTAAGGTTTTCTCCCTTATATTTGAAAATTTTAGTGAAAAAATCATTACAATTTTGGCGAATTAAATGGATAGGAAAGTTATTATTATAAAATATATTTTGAAATTGAAATTTCATTTGAATATATGTTACTCATTTATTTATTTATTTATTTTTAATTTTCAATTCCTTTATTCTTACAAAGATGACAATCTAAAAATATTGTTGAAAACTTCTAGAAGAAAATTGTATGAAAAATTGATCTTTTATGATGTTTCAGGTGGAAACTCCACCCATCATTAGGGAACATAAAACTTTATTATGTTCAACCAAGTGCTAAGGAGAATTTAAGTTTAAAAGGACACACATTAGTTGTTATATGACAATTAATAGGTTAATGGTGAAGTTAGGGAGAAATTTTAATTAAAATTACAATACATCCTAGTGTAGCTATTAAAGAAATTTTAATGGGGAAATGTTCAAATCAATAATTTTGAATGAAAATAAATATATATTTTCCACTATTAAAGTTCTCAATAAAATATTCAAATAATCTCAAAGGATTAAAGCCAACCACATGGCATGAAATGAATTAACCATTTCTCAGAGATCCTATGTTGTGTTGCCTCTGCTCACATTGAAATTCTCCCACGCTAATAAATCACCCTTGATGGCCCCTCGATATGGAGGTCTTCCTCCCTCTTAAGCGCACCATCCTGATCCAACTTCCCAGGCAATCATGAGCCTCATCAGTTCACTTGGATCATCTCGAGAGTGCCCTTCTATCACCAAATTCGTGAGGAAGATTGATGTAATGCAGTAAATCCACTTCCCCCCTTTAATCCACCAAAATTATGCTCTATCCCTAGATGAACAAGGACTGATAGGACAATTTACTGGTCTCTAGCCTTCGCTAAGGAAAATGAAGAAATGGGTTAAACGAAAATGGACTGTATAAATGCAAGGTCAAATCTTCATTCGCTCCTATGGCAAGGGATATTTTACTTTCTACTTTGAATCCAAGGAAGATTTAGATATTATCTTCAAGAACATGCCATATTTTATGGACTCAAGAGGTTTGTATTTAAATCGGTGGACATCATATTTCGACCCCAAGCTTGACATACCCAATGTTGTTCCAATCTGGATTCACCTTCCTCATCTCCCTCTCCACTGATGGGGAGATGAATCGATCAAAGAAACTAGCAATGCAATTATAAAATACATAGATAGAAGTTAGTCAAGAGAAAATTTTCATGCATGCACTCGAATATGTGTAGAAGTTGATATGGGAAAAGGGCTATCAAAGGAAATGAATATCAAGATAGATAGCTAGAAACACATTCAACAACTAGACTATGAATAACTCCCATTTAAATGCAAGTTATGCCATGAATATGATCATTTTTCAAACATGCGTTCTAATAGAGTAGTAGAGGAACAAGCAAAAACCCAAGAGAAGCAATAGGAAACTGTCAACCGTAAAAAACCTGGGAACCCTAATAAATCCTTTAAGGATGCATGACCTTCCGAATTTATACGTGTCCCACTCAAAGACCACCCTCCCAAATCCACCAACCCTCTACAAATAGGAGCTTCTCAACCATTCTTTAGTAATCCTTTCAGCCCCTTTACAACCTCTTATCCTGATCCCCATGCAAATCCCTCATATCGTGAAGAGGGAGAGATGCTTCCATCTCTCCAACAGGTCAATCTAGATAAACACTTTGTTATATCTTTCCCTCCATCTCCCAAACTCCCTCCTCCTAAAAAACCTCCCCCTAACCCCCTCCCCCCTCCTAAAATATCCCTGGCCCTCATTGACTTCTCTGGTTCAATCCTATGCAGGGATCATAACTAGAAAGAAATCCAAGAAACCTTAGCACCTATAGAAAAACCTAAAAAATATGGCAGGAAAATTGAAAGCAAGAAGCTTCGAGATGAAGCAACAGAAAAGGATATGGAAATGGGAATCCAACAAATGATGGACACATATATAGATAGAGGAACAAGAATAAAGGAAACACAAGCCTGGGTAGGGGGAGGTAATGGCCTTGCCATCCCATCTCAAATTAAATAATGAATCTGGTCTCTTCGGATTGTAGTGGTCTTCAACTCATCTCCAAAATAAATGTAGTCAAAGATCTCATCAGGTTAGAAAAACTAGAAATATTTCTACTCTAGGGGACTAAGTTAAGTGAGGAAGAAATGGTGTTAGTAATCCAAATAATAAAAAAAATTCAAAGGAGAATAAATTGGTGCAAGAGGATAACGAGGATGTGTCTTCACTATTTGGAACCAAATAACAATGGAACTCCAAGGAGTTGACAAAGAACAACATTGGATCAAGACAAAATTCCAAAATAAAAACACTAGGAATAACTTTACAGTATCTAATGTCTATGCTCCAACACATTATAAAGACAAGGAAGACTGTTAGCAATCCTTAGCAGATCAACTAGCAACAACAGGTAATCAAAATGCTATAGTTGGAGGAGACTTCAACTTCGTTATAAGTGTTGGAGAGAATCACAAAGGCTCATTCCTCTTGGATCCAAGAAGAGACAAACTACAAAACATAATAGAGGAGAAAAATCTATTGGACATCACACTAAAGAATGGAAGATTCATGTGGAGCAATAAAATGATAGGTCCAGGTAATATAAAGGAAATATTATATCATTTTTTAATTCATGCAAAACTCATAACAAGAGCTCGATTTTCCTCATGAAAAATTCTTTGAATTTCAGCTTCAGATCACAATCCGATCACTTTGGCAATTGGATAAATAAAAAATTTGGGGCCACTACCACTCCGTTACAACCCCCAATGGTCCACCAATAAAGAGGCCCAAAAATTGGTGCAGTACACATGGAAAATTAGAATCAATAGATCACAAGGGTATATATGGGAAACCAAGTTAAAGATGGTTAGAATGGATCTCAAATAATGGGCCAAATAATGATATAAGGAAGTTGTGTAGAATAAAATCAAGCTACAAAAATAATTGGACTATGTTAAGGAAAAACTGGAAAATGAAGAAGATACTGAAGAACTGTAAATCAAGGAAAAAGAGCTCTACTAGGAGCTATACTAGGTCAATAGGAAAGAATAAGAGGGAGGATCAAATCCTAGAGCTTGTGGATACACATTGGAAAATTAATACAACCTTTTTTCACAACCAAACCAGAGGAAGAAGAATTAAGAACCATATATAAGTGATTAGTGGAGAAGGAAATATTTCTATTGAAGGGTAGGATGAGATCAAAGTGGAGTCATACTAGCACTACAAAAGGTTGTTGACAATAGAAGTAGAGCCAAATAGTTTCGAGGAATTTCTAAGAACAACTCCAAAACTAGTAACAGAGAATGCCAATGCACCACTAACAAAATAAGAGGAAGAAGAGGAGTTGCAAAGAGAAGTTTGGAGTCTACATCCAGAAAAAGAACCAAGACTGGATGGATTCACCATAGCCTTTTACCACATGTTTTTGGAGCTCATAAAAAAATACCTAATCAAGATGATATAATGGGTTCAAGCCAAGCAAAAAATAAGAGGTAACAAAAACTATACCTTCCTTGCACTTATTCCTTCAATTGCTTTAGACCTATTTCACTGTGTAATTACTCTTACAAAATTATAACCAAAACCCTTGCTAACAAACTCAAAAATCTCCTCCCTCACCTGATCTCAGAAAACCAAGGTGTTTTCATTCCCATTCGATAGATTGTAGATAACATCCTCCTAGTCCAGGAAGCCATTCACTCTAGCATATTGGGAAGATCAAGTTTTCATTTTGAAAATAGACATAGAAAATGCATTCGATTAGGTTAAACATTCATTTATATTTGTTTTTTAGACGAACTAGTATTTTTTAGGGACTTCATTTACCTCATTAAAGCTTGTATCCATGGGCCCTGGATAACCCCTTTAGTTAATGGAAGGATAAGGAAACTCTTCCAAAGATCTAGGGGACTCAGACAAGTTTTCTCTATCTTCCCTTTCCTTCACATCATAACGGTTGAAACTCTCTCTAGGAGACTTGAACAAGATAGATAGAGCGGGCTTCTCACTGGAATCTAGTATGGCAAAAGAACCAAAAGCATGAATCATTCCCAATTTGCTAATGATACTTTATTTATAGGAGGTGCTTCCTTACTATTGCTAGAAGGTTCAAATCAACCCTTGATCAATTCCTAGAAGCTTCAAGAGGACTTCTGAACAGATTAAAGAGTAACAATTATGGGTGGAACACTCCTCCTAGAACCCTCCAGTGCATATCTCAAATATTTGGAATACCTTGCAAAGTGGACTGGACTCATTTTAAACATCTAGGCATGTCGATCTCCAAATGTATAATGAAAGAAAAGGTATGGACATAGGTAATAGACAATGAAGAGGATTTTCCAGCAATGGGGAATGAAATGGCTTAATTTGGTAGGCAGGGTAACACTAAAATAGACCAATTCTATTAGTCGTCCCCTTATATCAATATAAAATTTTGCAATCTCTTGCAGGAATTCAAAAGAAAATAAAGCATATCATAAGGAATTTCTTATGGCAAGGAGGAATTAAAAAATAAAAAAATTTAGTTTGATAAGCAGGAAAAAAGTAATAACATCTTATGATAAAGGAGGGATAGTTATTTGACAACTAAGATTGATGAACTTAGCCCCAAGAGTGAAAATTATCTAGATATTAATAACTAGAGAATCAACATGGTGGAAGAAAGTACTAGAACACAATTACTTGAATGCTCCTTGTCATCATCTCCTCCAAATTCAGATACCTAGTATGCCCTGTTTGTAAATATGGAAGCTTTGCAAAAAAATACTCCTGATCATCCAAGCCCACACTTATATAATTTTGGGGGTACAAAAAGGAATTAACCTCTGGGATGAAACCATAATGGGCAAGCATAAAATCACATCCATTCCAGAGCTCCAAAATCTTAATAATTGGCTCAAAGGAAAATGTATAGTAAACCTATATCAATTATCAATATGGAATAAACAAGACAACTCCTCGTAAGGTTGGAAAACACCTTTAATGCCATTGAATCTCCTTCAACAATGGCATATTATTCTTCAACATCTCAAAGGATAAGTGAAAAATTTCTTCAGGCAGTAAGACAACTTCAAGTGGAATCTAACAAGAAGGGACTGCACATTCAAAAGAAGATATGAAGCTTTACAAGGAGATCAATAGCAATAACCCATCTAGCCTCTTTGGAATTTTTTTGGAAAAATTGAAAGTTTGCCAAAAATCAAAATATTTACATGGATATTATTCAAGGGGAAGATACTTACCTCTGATAATCTTATAAAGCAAGGCATATAAGGTCCCTCTATAAGTCCATTGTGTTTGAGTGCAAAGGAGACCATTCAACACTTATTTGTCTCTTATGCATTCTCAAAATACTGCTGGAAGGCTATGGTTGATCCACTTCCTGTTAAAATAAATTTTGATCTCAATATCTCAGACTTATTTTCCCAATGAAAATTTAATACCCTTACTCCTTTAAAAACACGAACCTGATCAAGTGATTATGGACTAGTATCCTAACATTCTTATGTTGAAAACTTTGGTTAGCTAGGAACAAATATGATTTCTAAAACAAAAAGCTAGAAAAAAAAAGGTGATGGCTAAGGCCTTGGGTCTCTCCATAGAGGTCATCCTCTCAAAAGTAAACAACAAATTCGATAAAAAAAAGTGTGCAAATAGAAGGGTTGCGGTTCAATTTTGTATTGGGTATAACCCTCCACAACACTTGCATTCCGATGAGAAATCGAGTTAACATAATCAAATGGAAAGCCAGATTGAAAGACAAGGAATTTGTGGATTGGATGAAAGAGAGTAAGTGACCATGCCTTTTCTTTAGTGGGGCATCCAAAAAAATCCCCAGAAGAGTTGGGGAAGAGGGAATAATTCTCCATCCTAAAGGAGAATAAATAGCCTCCTATGAATGGGGATGGGCCCCCATCTCCCTCCCTTCCAAGCTCAACCAAAATTCTCCTCAGTCATGGCATCGAGTCCTTTGTTTCCTCAATGTGTTTCCCTCAAGGAAAAACTAGAGTAGGTCAAAGCGTTGTAGAAACTATGAAATGAGAGATGTAAATAAGAATTGGGGCTTTTATACTCTCAAATAACCTGTCTCAAAGAGAGACTCAATAAGACATTTTGGTGATGCACCCACATCAAGCAATCTCTTTCTTTATTACATGAAATAGTGGAAAGAAACGTTGTAGAGAATTCTAGTTCCAACAAATACCACAACATACTCCCTCAGTTTGAAGAGAGATCGATAAACGAAGAACAACAAGGATAAAGTGGATTACTGTAGAAGAACACACCAGTGGCTCTTGTTCTCAGTTAAAATGGTTACCTTGTTCTTTGTTATCCGATCTTCTGTTAGAATGCAAGATGAAGTGTAAATTTATCTATCTGTTGTAGAAATTTATAAGAATCTATGAAGTCAAAGCTGTTGGAAATGCATGGTTTATATTAATCTATGTAATAGTAGAAAATAATAGACAAGGGGATATAGCATTGGAATTCGATGCCAATCATCAAGAGGCTCTATATCAAGGCTTACAACCTCCCTTTTTGGAATGGATATAAGATAACTGATTATGATAAAAAAGAAAAGTCACCCATGGGGCATTGACAAGATGGTGACATGATGCTATGTTAAGGCACTCCATGATGTAAAGGTAATCAGTTTGAAACTACGTGGGAAAGAAATCAAGCCCAACTAAGTGATTTTGACGACTTAGACGCCCCTAGGTCATAACTACTCTAGCCACAGGTTAGACATGCCAATCATCTTAGGATTCACATTACCTAGCAAACAAAACAAATCATAAAGGATTAACGTCAAACATTTAACAATAGTAAATATTAGTTTAATATTTTGTTAAAAATGTGAAAGAATGAGGATTAAAGATTCAAATTTCAAGGATAGGGGTAAAATAAATACTAAAGGGGGAGGGGGGTTCACATTTAATACAACAAATAAATGGGGGTAAAGGATTAACGTCAAACATTTAACAATAGTAAATATTAGTTTAAGATTTTGTTAAAAATGTGAAAGAATGAGGATTAAAGATTCAAATTTCAAGGATAGGGGTAAAATAATACTAAAGGGGAGGGGGGTTCACATTTAATACAACAAATAAATGGGGGTAAATTAATTAAATATTTATATATATTATATATATAGAGAGAGAGAGAGAGAGAGAGAGAGAGAGAGAGAATAGAATAAGGAGACTAGGTACCAGGGGTAAGGGAGTTTGATAAAAGGAAAAAAGAGGGATTGAAATAAGGTGTAGGGAAAATAATTCAATAAGTGAGTTGATGGATGACAGACTACCACGATTGGTTCAGCTTATAGTCATCTTCTCTATTTAAGTTATTGGGGTGCTTCTCAATTTTGAGAGCTTCTTGTATGATATGAGAGTTATAGAAAGGAATTGAGGAAAGTAATTTTTGTTGATCAAAATGGATGAGATGCTTGAAATAAAAGAAAGTTCTCAACTATGATAGACTTTGTCAATTGGTGGTGGTTGGTATCAACAATGTACTCTTCAAGATGGGTTTTGAAGGGTCGACCTGTCTGATCAATGTAAGAATATTGCAGGAACAGGGAATTTGGTAGAACCTCAAACCTAACAAAGGATCAGATTTGTCTTTGACTAACCAAAATATTTTCTCGATAGTTTTGAGAGGTTTGAACACAATTTTTATATTTCTTTAATCCTCGTAATTACACAATTTTTAACAAAATCTTAACCTAATATTTACTAATGTTAAATGTGTTTAATACTTTATGAATATTTGAGTATTTTATTAAGGATTTTAATATTGGAAAATATATATTTATTTTTATTCAAAATTCTTAATTTGAACATTGACCCATTAAATTACTCTAATGACTACACTAGGACCTATCATACCTTTAATTAAAATTTCTCCCTAATTTGACCATTGACCTATTAATTTTCCTGTAATGGCTAATTTGTGTCCTTGTCTACCTAAAGGATCCTCAAAACTTGTTTGAACATCATCAAGCATTCTAGTTCTTGATGATGGGTGGTGTTTCCACCCAAAACATCAGACAAGCTAAACTTTTCACATAGTTTCTTCCGAAAGTTTTCAAAAATATGAGAAACTATGAAATTCTACATTCACTTATGATTTAAAATAGTTCAATTCATTATATAGATATTGAGAATTTATTTTTATCTTCAACAACTTTTACTAATTAAAATAAAGAGGTAATTTTAGTTTTTTTAGTAAGGTAAATTACATCTGTATAATATCTTTATTGTTTCTTATAGTTTTTTACTACACCATAATTTTTCTTTAAGCTTAGATGTGATAATTTGTTAATATTTTCATTCATTTATTTATTTGTATCATGAGGAATCGACAATTGGATCAATTTTTTACCACTACCACTTTGTACTCACATGACATAGGGTCCATTCCAACCACTGTCAATATAGGGACGATTTCAACCACTATCACTATAACGTAGCGTCACTTTGTACTCTCATGACACGGGTTAGATTTTAACCACTGCCACAATGGGGTGGATTCTGACCACTACCACTATAACCTCTGGTGCCTATGTATGCCCCTTCCATAGACACGAGTTAATTGAGGGGATTTGAAGCTCAGATCTCATAGTTTACATAATATTTCATAACACGACCATCACTAATTAAGTTGCCTTAGGGGCTCATACTTTTGTTATGAATAAAATAAAAGTTTCAATTTGTTCCTTGAAATATATATATATATAATATATATCTATATATATATATAATATATATATATATATTATATTATATATATATGAGCTAAAAACTAAGATTGACCTTATCAGACGAAAACTACCTGTATTTACTTATTTTTTTCCTTTGAGCAAATTAAATATTGGATACTTTTCAAATAAGGTTTCATTCCTATGTGTATCTTCTTTATAAAACCAAGTTCTAGAAAATAAATATTCCATGATGAGACAAGTCTACTAAGAAAAAAAATAATTATTTAAAAACACCCTCAATTCATTAAAATATTATTACTAGAATTAAATATTTTAATATTTTTATATATGTATTTGATTAATATTGAATTAATAAATATATTGTGGAATATTATATTATTATTATTATTTTAATTTGATAGATATTAATGATATTCAAAGAAAATAATTCTATGCTTTTTCCTTTATTTTATATGTTTTTCTTGAGATTTCTTTTTCCTTTGCTTTTGTATTTGTTTGTATCAGAAGAACTAATATACGTTTTGACTATCATTGAGGAGGCTTGGGTTTGAATTGGAGGGACTACCCTATACTCTTGAGCCTAATCTAATAACCCACAAGTATGGTTGGTGGGTAAATTGAATTTTGAACCTAGGCAAGGTCACAAATTGATTAGCTAATGCTTTATAGTGAGTGATTTCCACAATTAGGCCTATCATAGAGAGCTTAAAACCCAAAAGAGAGGTAAAAAAATTCCATGAGCATCAAATGACCAAGTATCTTACAGTGTCCACAAGTGTTCATATAGTAAGCTAGAATTAAAAGAAATAGTCTTCCAACAATAAACATATTTTAAACATTGTACAAGGCATTAGTTCTACTATTCACAATGTTTAAATGTTCATACTCTTTAAGTAAAAAAACATTTTTGTCCATATCTATTTTAGCTTTTAAAAGTCTTTTTGAAAATATATTGAAATTGATTAATTGAAATAATATTTTTAAACACTTCAGTTGAGTCACTGGATGCTAAAGAGAGTTATTGAGAATATGAATAGCATCTTTCATACAATTTAGAGTTAATAGGGAGTCACATTTCACCTATGAGGATTTTAAACGAAGGATATATGCATGGTTTAGTAAATGATAGAGGGAATTGAATTTTCCACAATTATTTGTACGACAACCTCCATTTTCATTGAATTTGTATATATTATACTATGAAATGAAAAGATCAAAGCCCAAGCTAACCACTTAATATTGACCCTTGCAAACACTGTAACACCCCATTTTTATCCCCCCTATTGTAATTATTAGTATGACTTGTATTATTGGGAGATGTCGACATGGACACTATTTTAGAGTTTTATTGATGTAATCATGTTTCTTATTGTAGTAAAAATATATCCAACGACTATTTGAAGGGGTTAAGAACCTACATAGATCATGATTCCATGAGTGGTAAAAGGTGAGGGGAAATAATGGTGGAATCATTGACAACTAAAAATTTATTTTCCCATAATTCTTTGCTAAGTTAAAATAAAAAAACTCATTTTTCCATTTTTTCAAGAAATAAATTAGAAAAGGGAAATTAGTAGTGGAACTATCAACTTCCCATAATTATGAAGGTAGCTGGGAGTTTTACAAAATGTCCCAAAAGTATGAGCAATGTACCTAACTGGATATTTCAAAATTGACCCACAAATTTCTGATTTAGAACCATGATATGCCATGAAAGAGAGTAAAGAAAATAAGATATTTATGTGTAGAAAGGATGGCATGCACGAGAATGAGTTTGGTGACCAAATCTGAGTGAAACTTCACACCAAAATCCCCTTAGATTTATAGTACAACTATGAATAAATAATTAATCCATTTTATAGTTAAGGAAATTAGTCATCAATGTTATTAATGAAATCTATAAGCTAGGGTTGAAAATTTTTAGGTGTTTAGGTGAGTAAACATAAATGAACTAAGAGGGGAGGGCATTGAAGGATTACTGGGGAAATGGCCTTTCTTTGATGTGTAATCTAGTTGTGGTGATCCATGTGCCTTTGAGCATGTGACTTTCTCAATGGGTTGATAGACAACTCGTTGATTTCTGAATGTTAAGGATAGTTACCTTCAAATTTTTAGCATTTTTTCATTGAGTGAATAGTACCTTGATGGAATCATAGTCTAGATAAGGGGTGGTGAAGATAAAAAAAAATTAATACATAACTAAGAATATGGTTGAGTGGAAAGTGGCTCACCATTCATCAATTTTTAGCAATTAATAAACTAAATCAAATAAGTCTATTTATCTTTCAAATATGTAATGTGTTGTTTTCGTGAAGTTATGTTAATGCCGCTTAGGAATGTGAACTTGTTTTCCATTTCCTACTAAGATGGAATTTTACCTTATATGTGAAAGGCTATATGTTGGAAAATCAATGCGAATGAGTATAATATTCAGCTAAAACTTCATATTCTATTAACACTTGAAATGTCATGGCTATAATAAGTTTGTTTGTGAGTTTTGTTTTGGATGGAAAAACATGGGAATTTTGCTTCTTAGCATGTTTATTAGCCTTGATGATTGGTAATTAATGGAGGACACCAATGGGTCTCAATTATGAGGGATGTGTTTTGCACCATCTAGGAAAAGGAAGCCTTAGAAGGATTTTTCAAGGACAAGTTGTCCCATTGGAATTGTGTAACTAATTACAAGAGAAAAATCCACTATTTTAAGTTGAATATAAGTGAGTAAAGTTGTCACTAAGCATATAAAAATAATTTTTAAATTAAATCACTAATGAATTAACGGACTTTCAAAAATTAACTTGGTTAATTTCATGGGAAAGACAAAATCTTTCCTTCATGACCTCCATGATTTACCTCCCTTGTTGGGACAACCATGTGGCTTATTGTAGTTGGAACAAATGATGAATTGGGATTAGAAGGCTTGGAGGTGCTATTTTCATGTGTCTATAAATTGGATATGGATCTTGTTCTAAACTTGGAGCCACCATGTTACATGGTGCTAAGCCATTTTGAGAAAGCGCAATAATATTCAAGGGCTATAATCATTTTTGGAATGTATGAGAGTGTTGTCTTTTATTTTTAGCTGATAAAAAAATTGTAGCATTATGTTCTTCTTGAAGAGGCTTTATTTCTCACCATTTTGTTAAGAATAACATAGGCTATTGAAGCCTTAAAGTTCCAAAATTAAGATGAGAGGAAAATTGTATTCAAGACATGCTAGAAATAGAGAAAGTTGGCCTTTATGAATTTGATTAGATTCTTTGATCATGAATGACTTTGCTATATTTATGTGGAAATAAATTATGTATTACCATACATTTGAAGGATTCATAATATTCTACTTCATCAACTTTTATTTGCACATGGGGTTTTTTATATATAAATCATTATATATATTCCATTGTAAAAATTTGTCATGATAGTTATGAAAAAAATTCTAAAAATATTTAGTATTGGTTTTTCATTAGATTCTAGACTCTTTCATTAGTTAATTTTTTTCTTAATTAATTAAATTATCTAAATGAAAGAAATAGACAACAAAAATAAATATCCACACCATCCACAATAGAAACAAATATTTTTCCTATGAAACTCTTACAAGAGAAAAACCAATTAGAAGTTGAGGTTTTTTTGCTCTCTTTTCACTGGTATGGAAGATGTTTAAGTACAATGAAAGATATAATCTCTATGGAGTTACCTAATACATGTGGCATGAATTTATTCTACAAAATCTTGATCCCATCTTTTTATCTCTCTAACTTCCTACTCCTAGTTCCTCTGCTAACTATACAACAAAATAAAGTATCATAGAATGAAATGTCTACTCCTCCTAGTGGACCAATATTTAACATAAATTGATAGCCAACTAGGGGTAAGGTTTGACTCCCTCAACCCTCAACTAATGCTATATGTTTGAGCCTTATAGATTATTTTTCAAATTCCATATGTGGCTAGCCCCATATGCATGAGTAATGAGGGTTGATGTGGCATCCACTTGTACCATGTTGGTTACATGGTAGGTCAAATTGCAAAAGGAATAAGTTTTACATACTATTGCATACAAATTTTGTTTGATGCAATCCTTGCACCATTGGAAAGGTTCCTAAGCGCAAAATAATGCTAGGGGGTTTGGCACAAGTGAAAGTTTTTGGACCCCAAGAATCTTCACTGGATGCCTCAATATGGCTCTGGAACGTTTCAAACCCCACTTCTCCAAATTGGGACTCATTATTCAAATGATCCTACAAGTTGATTCCTCTAAAATTTCCACTTTAAAAGAGTCAAGATAAATGAAAAAATCCCCCCATCATGAGTGTTGATCTAGGCCTTATGTCATAAAAATAATGATAAGGCTTTGAATCACATGCCACCTAGTTGGTCGTGCAACTCTGTGGAAGAGAAAATATAGTTGGTTAAATTCTCATATGCAACAAACCATTACTATAACTGAGTGTGAGTACACCAGCGTGAAAAGAATCACTATAGCAAAGAACAATAGTAGGGAAGGGTTTCTCAAATGTATGCCTAGGCATAAAATCAATTGGAAGTGTATTCCACTCATGGACATGTCTCTTCAGGCATGATATCATCTTGTTGCCTTTGGTTTAAGCTCTATCATGTGAATTGCAGGCAACCATGGCAATTTTGTTTTTAGTATTTCTGTAGTCCCTAGTTGGACCCATAGTGGCCATCTGCTGGCTCCCGTGGACATGGAGGATTGTAGTGGATTTTCATTTGGTGCAAGGCACTCTCATCCCAATATATTTTTCCTGATTCATCTGTGGACCTGATGCAACAAAGCTGCAACTTTTCATGATCCTCGGACATGTGGTTTATCGGTACAACTCATGGGTGAAATCATCCATTACGCAGCAAATATAAGGGACCTCAAAATTAAAAATCAACACATAAAAATGACGTTTACACAATACTTCTACATTAAAACTCAGAAAATGATTCTTTAATAAAATATTTACATGAGAATTATTCTCATTCCTCACTCTCACACCCTCACACTTCTACATAATACATGGCTCATGGGCTCCTCTCAATTTATACAAATGTATTAGAACCAAAGTAGGTTCTAGATCCCTTAACAAACTCCAACAATATCTCTCTTGATTCCTAAAATCTCTCATCCAAATCCTAAAAATCCTCTAACTCCACTTTTAACTCAACTAATCCTCTATTCTAGGATCCTCTAATCCCTAAGGTCTCTATGAGATCTTTACAAGTCTATCATCACTCATATTCTCTCATATTTGAGAATATATACAATTAAAATCTCACACACATATTTTCCACTCAATTTATTAAAAGTACACAAATAAATTAAAAACATCACACCCCCTAAGTCAACCAAATATACAATGATTTTCTGAAGCAGAATGCTCCTACATCAGACTCACGATGTAGAAAAGAAAAATTCATATACTCCTGTATATGAGGTCTGTCACTTTTCTGTAGTAATGTGACAACTACAAGTCTCATTGACTTGCTACCTCCAGGATTCAAAACTCTATTTTGTTTCTGGTCCTTCAGTGTTTATTCCTAATGTTGTTTCCTTAAATCTTTGATTTCAATATCCAATCTAGTTTATGATTGAAGTTTATTGTTACAAGACTGGAATAACAATTCATCATGATTACATTCAGGTTTCACATTTGAACATTTTTCTTCCCTATGTGAAATATGTTCATGTTCTAACAACATTTTCATTTCTTCAATTTCAAATTTGTTGTCATTATCTATGCTTCCGTTGAGCCAAATTTGTAGATTTGATGCCATATTGTCACATTATAACTTTTTAATATCCAACCATTCTTCTAGAAATTTTAATTCTACTGCAATATTACTCATGTTGACATCTGAAATTATTTGATGATTATCATCAACTTCAATTATTTGTTCGACCTTAAACATATTTAACATGTCCTGCATCCACAAACAAGCTATTATTTTTTAAAATACAAGACCTTTCAACCTATTTTGATGCTTCAAGCACTAATCTTTCACAATGGACTTTCTAGGTTTCAACAAATCCTCTTTGTTGTGACTCAATTCCTTTGAGTCTCTCCTTTTCTAGCGAAGCAATATGTATTTTTTCAAGTTCTCTGAACTTGTTTATCAGCTTGGCATTCCATTTCTTTTGCAATAGGTTCCATCTAACCCATTTCCTCATTCTCCATCCATATCTTTGGTCTTCATTTTCTTTTCCTTGTAGCCATTCCATTAGTATGTCAAGTTGCGCTTTCAATTCCTCGATCTATTTCTTCATCTTCTGTGGTGAAATTTATCCTGTTCACTATCATTGCAACAACTAACACTTTACCAAGTTGTTTTCTCTGAACATGGCCAATGGTTCACCTCACTTGAACCTACTCCTGAGCACTCCTTTCTCCTCTTTTCCACAAGCAACAATTGTAGTAACTCTTCAAATTATCCTTACAACACTTTGACAAGACTTTGGGTGTTGGGCTCTACCGATCATGCACCCATTACATTCAAAGACTCAAATTTTTTACTTGACTTGACTTGACTTTTTGACCTAAACTCTTAATTTTTACATCAATAGATCTAAACTTGAATTTTACATTGAAAAACTCTCTTTCAACTCTATTCCTAGAAAATCATATTTCATGGCTAAATCCACCCTTTACAAAAGCCCCAAAAACAACATAAAATCCTTTGCACACTTTAAATATTCTCATATAAATCCTTTCTCTCATCTAATATTAATTACCTCCCTATCACTCCATACATTCACATGTTTCATTTTAATCTTTAATAAAGTCACTTTATAAAAAGTGATTTATATGTTTCTCCTTTAAAGCTTATAATTAAAGTGATATATGCATGTAGCTTCTTAAAACCCATTACTTAGCATGTAAAGGTATTAAAACCATTTGGTAGCTTCTTCAATCATAAATGGTTGTCGAAGGCAATCCATTTCCACAGAGTTCATTAACACATTGATGCACACAATGTTTCATTGGCTCCAACGTGTTCCAATGTGACATTATGATCCCATGTTCAACATTCCACACATTCAATGCAAATAAATTTAACACATTTAAATATTTTATCATGCTTGCAGAGCTAGTGTTTCTTTGCGATACCTCGGGCTTCCTTCTGACAGTTTTTTTTTGCAGATACCAGGTTCTCCAAGAGCACAAGCACACCAATGAAAGAAATAGTTGCAGCTTCCTCACACATTGGCTCCAATGTGTTCCAATGTGACATTATGCTCCCATGTTCAACATTCCACACATTCAATGCAAATAAATTTAACACATTTAAATATTTTATCGTGCTTGCAGAGCTAGTGTTTCTTTGCGATACCTTGGGCTTCCTTCTGACAGTTTTTTTTGTAGACACCAGGTTCTCCAAGAGCACAAGCACACCAATGAAAGCAACAGTTGCAGCTTCCTCACACTGTTACAATGAATGGTGGCTCCAGTTCATGAGTTGAATTTCCGAATGTTTGTTAGCAAGACTAGGTTTATCTCTCACTTAAAGCGCATAGATCATAATATTACTTTTCACTCTTGAATTTACCAATTCAAAGATGAATTTGCCAAACTTTGTTCTTACTCATACCAAGAGATGCGTTACTCCACTTTTGTTTTCGTGGTGATTTCTTGAATGATGGAATCCATCAACACTGGAAAACATTTCCTCATTATGAAATTAAACACAAAAACATTCTCTGGAATCCTTTTCTTGAGGCGACATCGAAGAGGTTAGAAGAAATAATTGCCATTCATGACGTGTCACTATCAGGGCGCATTCAACATCTTTGTGCATTGAATTAATTCAAGAAAAATCTAATCTATCCATACCTTTACAAAACACAGTATCTCGGAGGCAAAATCGCTAGCAAAATCGTGCCAATGTCAATAGGCTATTTCACAATGTTTAGGCATATTTCTTTCACCGTACTTCACCGTGGCTTGCCAACACTGGGCTTCCAATGCATCTTTTACCCTGTTGTCACGCGGATTTCTAGTTAATTATTCAGTGTTCCTCTTTATCTACACAATTATGATCAATAACAATTTATTCTAGCTTTCCCATGCCGCTCCAGTCTCTCCATGTTGATCCATAAGTCAGCAATTTCTTAGAGACAATGGCTCTGTGACAGAAATCAACACAATGAAAAATTCACAAATTTTGGCTTTGATACCACTTTGATGCAGCAAAGCTGCAACTTTTCACGATCCTCGGACATGTGGCTTATCGGTCCAAATCATGGGTGAAATCATCCATTACGTAGCAAATCTAAGGGACCTCAAAATTAAAGTCAACACATAACGATGAAGTTTATACAATACTTATCTACATTAAAACTCAGAAAATGATTCATTAATAGAATATTTACAGGAGAATTATTCTCATTCCTCACTCTCACACCCTCACACTTCTACATCATACATGCTTCATGGGCTCCTTTCAATTTATGCAAATGGATTATAACCCAAGTAGGTTCTAGTTCCCTTAACAAACTCCAACAATATCTCTCTTGATCCCTAAAATCTATCATCCAAATCCTAAAAATCCTCTAATTCCACTTTTAACTCAACTAATCCTCTATTCTAGGACCCTCTAATCCCTAATATCTCTATGGGATCTTTACAAGTCTATCATCACTCATATTCTCTCATATTTGAGAATATTTACAATTAAAACCTCACACACATATTTTCCACTCAATTTATTAAAAATATACAAATAAATTAAAAACATCACACCCCCTAAGTCAACCAAATATACAATGATTTTCTAAAGCAAGATGCTCCTGCGTCAAGATCAAACCAACCTTCTCACATGATGGTGTGGATTCACCTATCTCACATGATTTCTTGTTTAATTATGTTGCAGAGTCTTTCCTAAAAGCCCCATGAAATCCATCCATCTTCTGGTTATATTGGTACCTGTTTCAAAGTTTCTTGTGTTAAATTGGGAGGTTTAGTGTATAATAATTGTTCAGTTCATGTTTCCTGGGTTATTAGGAAGCCTTCCTCGGTTTGATAATGGCTTGTATTCCTTTATGGCTTACTTTGTGTGGTGTCGACTTGGTAGGATGGTCATGGTTATTGGTTCTAGTCGTGCTATAAAGGATTCTAGTTCTAGCAAAGACACTTGTTGGTTGGAACATAGTGGGTTCACTACACATACAAGTTCTCACGGGCAACTTGGTTTGTCGTGGGGATGGACGAGTAGAAACAATCAACATCCTTATTAATAGGTATTTATAATTCTCTTGATACAAATTTATTTTTTACATCTTTGGCCCAACCAGTCTCAATTCTATGATGGTAGCTCTTTACTCTCCATAGACCCCAAGAATGGAACTTATGGATGAAATAGGTCTCTCCAATTTTTTATATTTTTCTCAAAAATATACAAAAGAAGACAATGTAATCTATCTATCTACGTGCCTGCTGTATTTCTCATAGTTTCTCTAGTCTTTTTGTTCTGTCAAATTCCATGTTCAAAAAAAGAGAATGTAATCTTAAGATTTTGAACTTGTGCTACTGGTCTGGTTTCCCCTTGAACTTGTGCTATTGTTCTTCTGAAGTAATGAAAAGCCAAACCTTTACACAAAAAAATATAGATGAGAAATAGTATAATAATTTAATCTAGATCATACCTCCCCATTTAGGGATACTTTTAGTCCCTAAAATATTTCGTGACTAAGGTGAGGACTTTTTTTCTCGACCTTCTCCTTGGAATACCATTTTCCTTGCCTAGAAGTTGTCCTTTCAACTAAATCTTCCAAAGGACATGTTTCTCCTATTTTGTACTTCTATACCTCTTCTGAAAAATTGTCTCCTCTACCAACTATCCTTGAGCATTTGGTGCTATGTCTTATATGAAAAATAGAACCTGCCCCTCCTATTTCGACATGGAAGGCTCATAGGGTTTGAGATTCTCTACATTCATGACTGAGTAAATTTTCATGTATGGGCATATATTGAGTTTGTAGGCATCATCCCCCACCTTTTCAATACCTCACAAAGACTATACTACATGGGATTAATATTCTTACCAGAACCTTGTAGTATTTCCTCTTACAATTGTTATTGGAGAAAATTTGGGGCTAAAATGGGCCTTATAAGAAAACCCATGCTTGTTGAATTGAAAATTCAATGATCAGTAGGATTTTAGAGAATTGAATTAACGATAGTCATTGAGTTAGACTTATAAAAGTCAGAAATGATTATGTAGCATGTTTCTATTTGACAATATTTGACCATATGTACACTTTAAACATATGAAATCATCTTGAAATATATTTAATATCTTTAAAATACTCAATATGAAAAACTTTATATTATTAATACCTTCATTATTTATTGTATAGTACTACATTTCTTTATTATATTTATATTTATTATTTAATATTAGTATATATTTTCCTTTTTATTATTAATATATTGATGATGACAAAAACAATTTATCATATACTTATATTATATTATTAGTAGTCCCTTCTAAAGCAGGGAGCATAGGAATCAATTTTCAATCAAACAATTTTGACTTTGACTTTTGTTTTTGACAAAAAATTGTCTAATTGTTTTCAAATGTTTTTAAATATTTTATTAATAAATTTATTTTTTTGAGATTTAAAAATATTTTTTGGAATTTTCAAAAATAAAAAACTAATTTTTGATTGGTTGCAAAGGTTGATTGGATTAATTATCTATGATTGGATGTGACATTACTAATACTTTTTAATAATAAAATGAAATTAAAAATAAAATAAAATAAAATTTTAATTAGAAAAAACTAAAAATTGCCAAGTAACCTTTCCTGGCCAAAAATAAATGCAAAGATCTCATGTCCCATCAAAAAATAAATACAAGGATATAATAATATAAGTTTATTGTGCAAAAGTGTGGGTCTATTGTAGCAATGCAAAGTCACATAGTTCATATAGCTACAATTAATTAATTCCAACACCTCTCCGCCATTGCTTTGTACTATCATTTTTCAGTGCTTATGGTGGGTGTCATATACTTTACTTATATTAGAGTTATTATGTTCAATTTTGCACTTGATTCAATGATATTTTTTCTTGAGAAAGCCCTAAAGTATTATCTTTCAATGGAAACCCGTTTCATCTTTTTGGACTTCTATTTAAGTTGAGTTTATTTGTGTTGTATGTAGTTGTCAGAGCTCCTTTAACATCCTTTAGGGTTCCAGGGAAGATATGTTCAGTTCTTAGTATTATCTTTTTGAAAATTTTAGATATTTACATCATACTGAAAACCCAAATGGCAATGTCATTAATAAGGGTGACACTTGTGGAGGTAGATGCATTACTCTATTGTAGCTTGAAAATTCTTTTAAACTTTGTAATATTTTAACATATGGGAATTGAAGCCAGAACCATCTGCATATTTTATCCATTCTTTCATGTAACCTCAAGAATAATTTACTTAATTTAATATGATTTTGTGTTTGCCGTTTAATAATTTCTTCTCCGGTGTTGTCGCCAGAAACTTCGAGGACTCTTGCAAATGATCCTGCAGGTAAGAAATTAACTTATAATTTTCTCCATTTCTAAGGTCATAGCCCCATATATCTTTTGCTTTCTAACTCTTATCTAAATATTTATTTTTATACATTGATTTCTATAGGGAAGACCATTACACCTATTTGTTTCACATTCACTTATTCTATCTCTAGACTTTAAAGCTTCCAAGAAGAAAGAACTAATTCCTTTATTTTTGCTTTGAAACTTGCAAACATTTTATGGCTTTTTAATTTTATAGAGATGTTGCCTCTAATTTCTTGCTTGAAGAAAATCCCTGACTTAGTTTAATTTTCTTTTACAACACCAAATATTTTATTTTTTCTTAATCTATTGAGATAACACAGTTTCTTTCTGATTTGTTTAATTTTATTTTTGAACTTTAAAGCTGGACTGAACTTCAAATAATGTCCCTAGTTTATTTAAGTTTTCTTATAAAGTAGAAAACATTTGGTTTTTTCTTAGTCTTACAAAGAGAATGCACAATTTCTTTCCGATTTAGTTTTAATTACTAAACCCTTTTAAAGAAAGTAAAATTCATCTCTCTCTTACAAATTTACTAATGAAACAATCTGTATATTCTCAACCAAATTTAATGTGTGCAGAAGAAAAATTGTGTTCTATGCTCTACGCACGCATTCTCTTCGCACACCCATTCTCTTGCACTTCCCTGCGTCACTTTTTAGACATTTTTCTTAGTTTTTATTCATTTTTTTTACTATATTGAAAAGCTTGAATACATATATATACACAAAAATATAAATTATATAAAAATATATTAAAAATAAATAAAAATATAATAAAAATTATATATATATATATATATATATATTATATATATATATATTATATATTATATATATATATATATATATATATTTATAACATTATTATACATGAATATTTTTTAATTTTCAATTGTATTGATCTTGACGTTTTTCTTTAATTTGAAAAATCTACAAAGTTGCACATCTATAAAGATATAGATAATTCTCTCTCTCTCTCACACACACACACACACACACATATATATATATATTTGATATTAAAATAATATACTTTTATGGTTGTAGCTTCTTGTTTCTTTCATATCTAGGTGGATATTTGTGGCCACCTGTGTATTCCACTTGGACCCCCAACGCTATTTCTCCCAGTTTCCTTAATTGTAACATAATTTACTAATTTTCGTAGTTTTCTAGGTCCTAAACTTCAAGAAGCGTTTTAAGGCTATAAACAACATTTTTTTGGAAAATTGACAAACCTAAAATAAAAGACAATGGTTTTTAGTTGAAAGTTGTTGTCCTTAGATATACATTTCTAACAAAGTATCGTACGCACCAAATAGACATAATATGCTAAAGTTAAAACCCCGGGAAGTTGATGTACCAACCGACCCCAACGAGGCTTGCAAACTTTTGGCGCTTCCTCTCCTAGGGTTAGGTTTTTGGATATTTAGGGTTTTCCATTAATTCTCAATAATAAAAATGTCTCTTAGACTCATTATAACACAATTTAGAAGGCATGTAGCAGTCACATCTCTTATTAGAGATAACTATCATCATCTAAGCTAGTTTGTTTGCATTCTGCATGTAAACAATTTTCAGTATTTGTTATTAATTAATTGAAGTTCAGTTTTCATTGTACCTTCGAGTTTCTATTTAAATCTATATTTCATTTTGTTCCTTCATAAATTTGGATTAGTGGTATCAAAGTGGTATGCTCTTTCTCTATTTTTTGTGCATGTCCCCAATGAGATCAGGGTATAAGGAGTTAAGACTTGAACTAGTTGAACCATTGCAAGTTCGGCCTCGCCGACTGTTTAGTCAATTTAGTGTGTTCTAAATTGCTATATGAATTGTCAATCCGGGAGTCATAAACTGCTGAAGTGAAGTGCACTATCTATGCAAGATAACCATTTTCTTATTTCTTTGTCGTTTTTAGTTTTTGGTTTGTTTTTGGATTCATCTTCTTGTTGATTTCCTAATGTGAGATGGTGTGTGAGATGTTGATTCTAGCAATACAGTATGGACAATTGTATTCAATGAATAATTTCCAAACTTCAAAGTGTTCCAAAGGTGTTCAAACTTTACAATCATGAAATCAAGATGTGCCTAGATTTTAATTAACAAAACAATGAACTATGACTATGGAACCCAGTATCCTTGCTGCTATTATAAAGAAGAGAAAAGACTGAACTCAAAGCAATTTAAAGACTGAAAGCAAAGTAAACTAATCATATCACATCATCTCATTTTTGACCCGTCACCATTTGACTCGCTCTGGCTATAGGAAGTAGTCATACACAAATTGAATGATCTGATATCTAAGTTGCATGAAATAAAACTAAGATTAAGCTACACATTCACTCTACAATCCCTCATCATTTGTTAACTGAAGAATGATATGAATAGTCTAATCACTAACTTGCAGCAAAGTAAATGAATCAAAGCAAAACTAAGAAATAAGCAATGCTGGAATTAAAACCAATAAAACAAATTAACAGTAGGACAAGATAACTCCATTATGTCATTAGTCATAAAAAATTATATGTACTGCCCGGGCTTACTATTAGAACCTGAAATGCAAACGCTGATCAGTTGACAATCAAATAAAAGCATAAAAGAGACTTGTGAACAACAAATGACATAAACCATGAGCAAGTTAATATATACAGCAAGTATCTATGGTATCAAGAGCGTAAAATGAAGAAAAAAACATAAAAATATACATCAACTACAGGACCTTGGTGTACAGGGGCCCTCTGCACCCTCGGTCAATCAGAATCAATCACGAAATTGAATGAAAAATCAGGTCTTCTCATATATTGCAAAATAGTTATGAAATAGAGACTAAGTCTCGGCTCAAAGGCTCTTACAACAGTCAAGTTTACACAACAACTAACTAGCTATACGCATATGGAGATGCATTATTTATAGCAGAAAATACATAACAAACTAACACGGCCTGCGCTGGTAGCCAAGCACGTAAAAGACAAAATCCGGAATTATAGCAGCATGGTGGCCGTGGACAGTAAATCCAAGAGATAGTTTGTTGGATTCGGTCGATGAGCAGTCCCTAGGTGTTAATACACCTCCTAAAACTCAGGACCTTGCCACGCAATCCTCCTCATGCTGAAAACAGAGCCGTGCCACCGCTTAACTCCTTGTGTTGACCATCGTTTGACCGGCCTTGACCGCGGGCTTCTATGGATGATTTGGCTGAACCAAGGGGATAGGTTCCATGTCCACATCTTTTATGGCTTGCCCAGGTGGCTGAGTTCTTTAATAGACACTTGTAGCATACAGTTTAACAAAAACTCTGTGGAAAGTGACAGATTCCGCAGCTGGTTGAACAAAAATCTAAATAAAAAACAGTCACAAAACATAGTTAGGAAACCATTTATATACTCAGTTTAAACTATTATGCAATGATTTGATAGCTTAGAGGTTCAGGTAACTGGAGAAAAAGGCTAAAAAGGGATGTAGGGAAGGTGTAAGTTTGGGACTCAACATACCCCCACTGTGAAGGTGTTGCATGTCCTCATGCAACCAAAATTTAGTCATCTCCCTTTAGTCTATGTATTATGAAGTCTTTGCTAATACATCCAGTCCTCTCCTCTTCTTTCTTGGTGCTACCACCATCCTGGGTTTCCTTATCAAACATCTGAACTTGAGATTGATTAATTCCCCGCTCAACTTTCTGCACTTCTTCTTTAGTTTCTTGTTCTTCTTTTATCACAAACCCATATGTAACATGTTATTATCACGAATAATTTTGTCCACTTTGCCCTGCTCTTTTAATGCCTCGTTTTCTTGTTTGATGTTTCTGTTTAGAACCTCCAATTCAAACACTTCTTGTTTCAAAGCTTGAAACTATGCATCTTGTGTCATGTGAGGAAGAATGGATGGTGTGCTCAGGCCTGCAGCTGTCTTCTCTAAAGATTTGAGGTAGTCATATACCTCTTATTGTTTTGGATCAATTTTAGGTGTTTGCCTCGGCCTGGCTTCAAAGTCTTGTTGAGGAGGAGGACTGTCTTCTAGTTCTGGCCGAGAAGGGCTTTCATTATCATCAGAAGGGATGGCTTCAATATTAGGCAGAGGATGAGGTGGACTGTGGCCCGCTTGAGGTTTCTCAGGTGTTTCCCCACCCAAGTCAACGAAGTGGGGTCCTTTTACTTGTGTTCTCCTCCACTTTCCTTTGAGCCTGCTGCTCCTTCTTAAGTACCGTGGGCTAGTACTTTCCTCTTCCATAATTTGTTTCCCTTTTTCTTCTTTCTTAGCTGTGGCATCTTGCTTTTGGAGATGCACTAGTCTCTCAGATAGCACTTGATAGTCTTCCTCTATAGATGGTTCTGGTGATTGGTAAACATCTTGTAAGTTCCTCTTTCCCTTCAACTTTCTTTGCTTTTTGTCCTTAATTCTTTCCTCCTTTTATTTTTGAACAGTTTCTTTAGCTTTATCAATAAGAGAGTCTTGGATTATGACACTTTTTCTTTTTCTCCTACTCTTTCTTGGTGCCTTTGGTGTACTGCTTCCCAGGGCTTCAGATTGTTCTTGAAAATAGTTTCTCACTAGAAACCTCTCCCAAGTATCTTTGATTCTTTTCAACTGGTCTTCAGATAGAATCCTCATGAGTCCATGGTGATACAAATGAGGCTCTATATCTCCTATGTTCTTTTGGACTATATTACTCATCTTTTTCAAACTCAACAATAAGAAATAGGGAAAATTAAGAGCTTGTTTCTCTAGAAAGTTCATCAAGAGCCTAGTGTGATACATGTACATTGTATCAAACTGACCTTCATAAGTAATAAATTTTTGAATGATTAATAGTAGGCCTGCCCATTCTTCTTTCAGTGCATTAACAGGAATCCCTCTTGTAAATACAGTAACGTCCATACCTGGGTTACGCAATATGACTCTCCATGCTTGCTCATCCAGACTTTTGTTTTTAAACCAACGCTCACCTTCTCGGGGAAAATGTGTAGATGCTGCAATTGAGGCTTCGGTGACCGTGAATTTCAGGTCTCCAATCTCTACCACTTGGTCATTGAAATACCTTGCAAAGGCTTTCGTGACCTCCTTATTATGGCCTTTGAATTTCTGGATGAAACGAAGCCATTTGGATTTCTTCAGCAATTCTTTTGCCTGAGGGTACCCTTCTAAAAATTTAAGCCCTTCTGGCTCTGCCCTCAGTAGCCATCCCATTCTTCTCTGAAATTCAACTGCGTATTGTATGAGGGTTTTATTAGAGGTAGGACGGTTCTTTTTGTGGAAGAACGATGGCCGAGATGGAAAATGGATACAAGAATTGGGATCTTTAGGAGTTGTAAGCGGAACAGGGGATAAGCAGCCAAGATAAAATGGAGGCATATGCTAATGAAGTGCGGTTTTAACACAAGTGAAATTGCATCAGAATTTTGAATTGAATGGCTGCGTGAGACGTTACACGTTAATAAAATGACTACACAAAGTATGGTGGAGAGGAGCCGTATTCACATAGGTCATGTCTCATGAATACAAGTGGAATGCGGGAGTGCAGTTCATCTATGAGTTGAACCCGAAAAATAATCATGAGACCGTTTAGGGAGTAAATGTGTGATTTATGGAGTAAGGTCGTGGAATGGTAGTGGAGCTATCGTAATAATCATTGCACATAGTGAGCTTTTAATGGTTCAATAACTATGAAAATTTGTGCCTTTAATTGCTATTTGAAATAAATTTTTGACCATACCTTTAGAATCCCTGTCTTTGTTGTCTAGTAGCCCTGACTCAATTGCTCCCTGTTGATGTCTGTGGATGCTCCATATCCATGTCTTCATGCTTGGTCATACCTGCATTTTTATTTTATTGCACTAACACCTTGACTATAAATTTAAAAAACGGAGTGGTGGCTGTGGAAACTGCTTCTGGCTACGGAAACTGATTTCGGCTGCAGAAACTTGGCACATCAACCACTTAGCTAAACAAAGATAGTTAGAACACAACTATCTGAATGGAAATGATCATGGGAAGAAAAAAAACTTTTATTGATGGAATGGAATGGATGAGATGGAGTGAAATGAAGTGAGTGGAGTGAAAA
>APFE031755765.1:30072-57864 GCA_000404065.3 Pinus taeda | reverse complement strand
TTTGGAACAAGTTCTGACATGTGTTTGAAATATCTTCTTGGCTGTTGATGCCCATTGCCAAGAAGCGATCCATCCTAGATGAATCTTTGTTCTTGCAGGACGTTTGTTGCTGAGCATCTGTGTGAAGAATGACTAGTTTTATGACAGTGCTTACATGGATGAAGATCAAAACAGTGATCTTTCTGATGGCCAACTCGATCACAGTGTTGGCATTTCACGATCTGTTGTTGTTGTTGCTGTTGTGGAAGAGGAGCAGAGTCTGGAACAGTTGAAGCTGAACTGTCATAAAGAGCAGGTGAACTGTCATAAATGAAACCAGCACTCTGAAACTGAATGGGCTTGGCATAGTCTGGAATATGAAAGGACAAGTCCTTGTCATATCCAAGACCAGTTCTGTGCTTGTTATGGACAAGCTGTTCCCAAGCTCTGATGATGGGCTTGGGAAATGCAGACTGAGTTTCTGCATCTGCATGCACAACTGCTGCTTTATTTGAATGAACTGTAACATTATCTACTTGCTGCTGATGGGTGGTTGTCTCAATGTTCTGAACAGGTTCAAAATGATCTCTATTTTGACGTAGCTCTTCTTGCTGTAGCTGTGATTCAAGTTGCAAAAATTCTATCTTCTCTCGTGCATTTTGCAAACAAGTTTGAATATTAGAGAGAGAATTCTTGCTAACTTTTACCATCCCATCAATACTGGAATGTATTAGGGTATTCAGTAACTCTAATACATCATCCATTCGATCCATTTCAAAACAATGCTTCAACTACAAATGCACTTTCTTAGAATGTAAAAGTACAAGTAAACTTATATATATCAGACAATGCCAAATAACTGCAACTTAAAGAATATAAACAAGTTGTGTACCAAGATCATTAATGCCTGGGGTTCCAAGATTACTAATAAGAGTAACAATCTCACTGAACTTGTGGTAACTTAGAAGAAGAGCATCAATATTATACTACTCAGAGAAGCTTTTCAAAATATCAAATCTGAAAGTCTGTCCGCAATACCATTGCAGATAGAAACATGAACTTTGTCACCCCCTTGGACTTGAATAATAAAATGGAAAATGTTGTAAAAGTGTTGATCAATAGTGGAAGACAAATTGAGACATTCAACCTTGTTCATGCATAGGGTGTTTTCCAGCAGCATAATGAAAATCCAAAAGAAATATATGTTTCCATATGCGGCTATACCAAAACTTCAGCCAGAAACAAATCACCTCGTGACTTCCTCCTCTCCAAAGTCTCCACACAGAAACCTGAACCTGTTTATGTATAAGCTCAATGTCTAAAATTGTCAATGCACGGGCCCGACTTAAAGCTTCTGAAGCTTTCAAAAGTTCCGAAGGCTCAAACTTGAGAAGTCCTTGCAGCAAGTCTATAAGTACTACAGATGAATGGTCCACAATCAGGCTATTTTGATGAGGGCAACAATGTTTGAATGCCCAGAAATCAAATGCCAACAAGAGTTTTGTAATAAACTTCCAACTTCAATACTGTATAATGAACCACCGAGACCCTAGAGTCAAACTGTTCTAGTAACCATCACAATGTAGAAAATCGACATTGCATTATGCAAGTCTTCCAACTCCCAAACATGCATTCAGACTCGTGGTTATATCCATACTGTTCCAGTGAATTCATAAAAGAATATAACGAGGAGAGATAGTCCAAATCATGGTTAGCTGCCAAAAGGTTTCATTCAAGTCACTCATTTAAAACATTCTGTGATCCAAACCTTCCAATCTCTTTCAGTTCAGTGTATCTCTCTCACGTAGCCATGAGTGAACCAGAGATGCCCACGGCCGCGGAAAGCAGCAGCAGCAACAAGACTAATGCTGACAGTCTATGGCGAAATATTTGAGGTGGAGACAGAGGTGGCATCGACTTCAGGCTCCATAAAGATGATGATGGAGGACTTTGGTAGCAAAAATATCGTTCCCTTGCCTACAATCTCTGGCAAGATCCTGCGCCTGGGCAGCACAACCAACAACGCCAACTTTGATATTATATACTACAACACCAACTATGATATTATATACTGCAATGCCAAGACGTGTGAGACAATAAAACCAAGCTCGAACTCCTGAGGATTCACTTGGCTTATCAATAGCTGAATATCAACGCATAAGAATGCACTAAACAACACTTACATTGCAACATTGGAATGAGAATCATGCGTGAAATAACCACATTGAACCAGGCGTGCAACATCAAAATCTTAATCCACGAAAATCGAGTCGAATGAGCATGAAATTTGTCACAAGGAGAAGATAGGGTCTCTTAACAGTCGCATTATTTAATTCAGAGTAGGAATCTGAAGAGTAGCATTAGGATAATGCAGTGTTTAATGCACTTGAGGTATAGAGAGGATGTAGTAGAGAATAATGGCAGGAAAATAGGAGTCACATGAGCAGGAGGAAGCTAAAAAATGTTGGCTCTCTCTGCGCAGATCGATCGAGGAGATGGCAAACAAGCGACTTCTCCCTTGGTACAATATCTTCTTCGTGCTGATCCTCACCATATCCACACTTGCTGTAAGTAGATGACACGTTTGGTGAGCCTTAATTTATTATTTTTGCCTTGGTAGATGGAGGCCGGTCGCGATCTTTTTACAATGGCACGCATGTATGCATGCTACTCATGTTCTACGTTTTGTTACACAATTTTGAATCTCATTTCTACACGATGGTGGTTACGAACGTGCAGATTCCTCGTTGCCAAGGTGCAGATTCCTTCACACGCACAAGCGGTAAGAAGAATGGGCTCAAATAACAACTACAATCAGTGGCATGATCAATTGTTTTGGGTCTGTTCACGCACGCACAGAAAGTATCCAAAACGCATAACAACTTATCACTAGTTAATCCACGCGATTTGGGAAGTGATTCAATTTACGCATAAATAGCTTTGGGCTCTGTGGCCTTGATTTTATGTTTACTTGAGGAAGAACAAATGGACATCAAAACATCCAGAGATGAAGCAGTTTCTTGAGGGCACACTTCCTCCGTTAGAAGTTGAAGGAGTCCTTCAACACACCGCCATGACATTTCAAACTCCAAAGGGTTGCCACTGCCTGATCACACCACCTCACTTCCTCAGTTCTCAGAGACGAACACCGATCGAATGCAAAGAGGAAGCACCCCGTAGAAATATTTGTTTAATTGCGGTAACCGACTTAAAATCTGCTATAAATAGAACGATAAGCAGGGACTTTATCTCAGGATGTGTAACATCAAAGAGCGAGAGCGTGATAGAGGGGTGGCAGATTTGGTGCTGAGAGAGAGTGGTAGGTAAAATGAGGAGAGATGCCTGTTCAACGTCCTGCTATTTACTATTCAACGCAATTAATACAGTACTTAAAACAGTTTAACGCACCATCATATACATACCAGCGTTCAATACACAGCCACAGCCAATACGTTCAATACCAGCGTTCAATCTGCTGCACACACCATGTTCACAATGATGGAGGTCGCATCACCGAGGTAGAATACACAAATGTTATATATGGAATATGGCAGAGCGCAGGTACAGCGCAGGAATATGGCAGAATTAATGGAGCGTTACAGAAGACTAGGCCAGCACTATTCAAGGCAACTCAGATCAGTTGCTTAGGGAAAACAGGCCACACATCATGGCTCTGATACCATGTTAAACAAACATGGACAGCGAGAAAGAATATGAAAGATAAAGCATGCCTTACAATTTTATTAACAATTTGATATACATTTATAGTACATCTGGTGACCGTTGGGATTCACATCCCAAGGTCCCTTGGACTGCTTTGTCCATTCGGCTTCCACACTAACCCATTTAGGATTAGGTGTCCAACAGACATCCCTACTCTGCTCTACTCTACTCTGCTAAACCATGAAGAAATAATGAAGAAGAAATGATCAAGAATGTGTCATACCATTCTCCACTGACCCAAAGTCAGTCTCCAATAATCGAGAGTGCATCATACTACTCTCCGTTGACCCGAAGTCAGTCTCCATTGATCCCAGATCAATATCAAACATCCTAGCATAAGGAGTATGGTAGTACACGATGCGTCCATTAGTAGTACTATGGTCCCTATCCTCATTTCCCTCCTCATTCGCCAGATGAGAGGTACTTCCCATGAGTCCCAGACTACATGGGATGTATCGGCAGGAGAAGGTGAACCACTCATCCTGCTCATATGCCATAGGAGAAGGTGAACCACTTATCCTATGCATATCTCAACCATCATGGGGTATCACAGGGGAAGGTGAACCACTCACCCTATGGTCGCTCATCGCTCCAAGAAGTACCCCAAGCCCCTCGAAGCTCCCAGAGCTCAATATCCAACTCAAATGGGACCCTCATAAGAGGGTCTCTCCACGACTCCAAGCCGTTCACGGAAGGTTAAGAATTTGACCTCTCCCAAGGGCTTCGTAAGAATATCTGTGACTTGATCATTAATCCTAATATGACGAAGCCTTATTGCTCCCCGTTGTCCCATATCCTGATAAAGTGGTATCTGATATCAATATGCTTGGAGCGGTCATGAAACACGAGATTCTCAAAAAGACAATCCCACTTTGGTTGTCGCAATAGATCATTGTGGTATCTAGCATATGTCCAAACAACTCACTAAAGATCTTCCTCAACCAAACAGCTTCACAAGGAGGCCATACTAGCAGCAATCTATTCAGCCTCAGCAGTGCTCAAAGCAACCGACTTCTGCTTCCTGCTCATCCAGGATATCGAAGAAGAACCTAGAGAGAAACAATATCCAGATGTGCTTTTACGATCCACCACACTGCCAGCCCAGTCAGCATCAGAATAACCATGGAACCTCATGTTCCCGGCAGTGTATCCCAGTCCATAGATGATTATGCCCCGGAGATATCTCAAGAGATTCTTGGCAGCAATCCAATGTATGTGATGAGGCTGACCATAAACTAACTCAATGTATTCACTACAAAACGTATGTCTAGACAGGAGTTCACCAAGAACATCGGGGCCCCCACAAGTTGACGGTACTCAGAAGGATTTCCCAAATCGGGCCCAACAGCACTTCCGCATAACTTCTTGAAGTTAAGTTCCATTGGAGTAGTCACGGACTTGCCGTCCACCATCCCAAATCTTTCAAGTAGCTTCACGATATATTTTCCTTGAGAAAGGAGAATCTCACCTGGCTTTTGCCAAACCTCCAACCCTAGGAAATAATGCATCAGTCCTAGGTCCTTCATCTCAAACTCGAAAGCCAACACCCTCTTACATTGATGAATAAGAGGGTCTGCACCTGTCAGAAAGAGATCATCCACATAAAGTACCAAGATGAGAGGTCTGTTATTCTCAACCTTAAAGTAAAGGTTCGAATCAGCTTCACTTCTTGTAAAACCCAACTTTATCAGATAATTGTCGATCCTCTCATACTAAGCTCGGGGAGCTTGCTTCAACTCATAGAGGGCTTTCTTCAATCTGCATACATGTGTCTAACGATCTTGAACTTCGAACCCCTCAGGTTGTTCTATATAGACTTCCTCCTTAATTGAACTATGCAAGAAGGCAGTTTTGACATCCATTTGGTGTAGGTTCCATCCTTGCGATGCAGCAAGGGCTATAATCGAACGGATGGTGGTATATCAGGCAAATAGTGCAAATATCTCATCGTAGTCCACACCTTCCTTTCGAGAGAAGCCTCGAGCAACAAACCTAGCCTTGAACTTTTTCAGCACTTCCATCAACTCCATGCTTGATCTTGTAGAGCCATTTCAAGGTAACAACGGATTTGTCCTTGGGTCTAGGGACCACATCCCAGACATCATTTTTCATAATCGACTCATACCCTTCGTTCATAGCATCCTTCCAAACTTGGTGCTTCACAGCTTCTTCGAATGTGCAAAGGTCAGTTTGAACTATGGAACTCATGGCAATTAAGTACCCTTGGTACCTATTCAGTTTCTTACTTTCACGACATGTCCCCCTTGGTGCAAAATGTCTCTTGGCATCTTCGAGAGATTCCCTAAGCCATGAGGATCTCCTTTTTCAGGAGGAGGGCTCATGAGGAGGTGGATCAATGGGATCCATTGGTCCTTCAACATTGGGCATCGGCTCATCCTTCGGTTCTCCCTGATTTCTTGTATCTGCGTCTTTGTCCTTCCTTGTAATAGGAAGGTTATTAATTTTCCCAAGGGCAGCATCTTCATCAAAGGTGACATCATGACTTATCACACATTTTTCAAATCTAATTTTATATAACAGCAAGTTATTTTCACAGTTTGAAGGGATATTTTGTTTCCCAGGTTTACAGTTTATTGCCAGTGCAGATTCGAAGTGTTCTACCAGCAGTTTTGCATAGTTCTCAAGGCATAATTATATTGCTAGGTGTAAATCTGCATCATAGTATGCTGTCCAGATTTTTTCACACAAGTCTGATTTTTACATATCAGTAAGTTACTTTCACAGTTTGGAAGGATATTTTGTTTCCCAGGTTCATATTTTATTTGCAGATTGCATAGGAATTCCCCCATAAGGCTAGCAAGAACTACGCTAGTTACCTTGAAACTCTTCCAGTTTCAAATATTAACAAGGCCAATGAGATTTGATTGGTGCTTCAATGAAAAGAATGGTAGAGAAGTGCAACTCGGTGGTGTGAATTAGCCGTAGGAGTTGCAATTTTTAGGTATGGATCAGCAACAGGAGGTGCAATTTGCAAGTGTACATTCTGTATAGATTATTGCAGACCACAAAGGATTGGTTTGTGAGGTTTGATACATTTTTGTACCTAGGTGTGGAAGACGGCATATTTTTGGAGTTTAAACCTGTGTCTATCTGTTGGTAGGTAGGCTGAAATTTTTCACCAACAATGGCTCTCAGCCACTTGTAGAGTCAATGGTCGAACATGTTAACATATGTACCCTTTTTTAGTTGGGTTTTTTAATTGGTTAATATATAAAACATAAATATAGACTCGTTTTCAAGCAAACATAGTTGTGAGTCTGGACTCTGAACACCAAGAGTTGCAAGAGGTATTTTGTATTGAAGTGTAGCATCAAAGGAAACAAACATATATCACCGAAGTGTAGCATCAAAGGAAACAAACATATATCACCATCAAAAGCCTTTCTGAAAACATAAATATGCATTATGCAGGAAATGTTTCCAGACAATGGCAAAATCAGCATGAGACTCAACTCATATATGACATATGATGTTTGACTCCATAATCATTGTGCATTTATTATAACATGTGTACATGCCAAACAATCATAATTCCTTTAAACATGTCCAAGGAATTGCACGGAAAGGAAAGAAATTACCATTGGCATAATAATCAGAAACTCCAGAGATTTTACAATGCACTGAAGCACCTCCTAAATCCTCTGCAGACACTTCTTCTCCAGTTGCAGCCTACCACAACTGTTACTCTTTAGGATGGATGGAAAAAAGCTAAAACCAATAAAAATGTCTCACATTACAAGACTTGTGAATCAGATAAAATCTGTATAACAGAAAACATGAACATCATACAATATAGTGAATTTAGACAAACCTTGACAAGAGGAGGTCCAGCTAAAAAAATAGTGCCATTGCCTTTGACAAGAACATTTTCATCGGCCATTGCAGGAATATAAGCCCCTCCAGCAGTGCAAGAACCTAATACCAAAGCAATCTGTGGAATTCCTGCAGCTGACATCTGTGCCTGATTGTAAAATATTCTTCCAAAATGTTCTTTGTCAGGAAAGACATCTGCCTGTCTTGGAAGATTAACACCACCACTATCAACAAGATATATGCAAGGTAGATTGCACTGTGCAGCAATTTCTTGTGCACGAAGATGCTTCTTAATGGTGATAGGATAATAAGTCCCACCTTTGACAGTAGGGTCATTGGCTACAAACAAACACAACTTTCTATTAACTGGCCCTATTCCTGTCACAATCCCTCCAGAGGGTAACGGCTCCTCATATAACTCATGTCCTGCAAGCTTTACAATGTGTTTGTGTTAGAAGTGCAATTTTTCTTTTGTACTTAAGTGTCTTTAGATTAATTATAAACTTTTTGAAACAAAATGGCAACTGACCAACAAACTGTTGAGTTTTCTAGGGCACAGCTAGAAACGATTTTTCTTCAACAGATAACTACTTCCAATGATCAATAAACATTAGTTTCACATAGCATTGAATACAATATCATTTAAGTAGTTATACAAAAGAAAAACATCAACTAATAAACATGAAATAGTAAAGTAACTATGAAACAGTGAGACAAGAAACACAGAAATTAGGCTTGAGGCCAGGGCAAAACCCACAAGGGGAAAACCCAGAAATGATTCCTTATGAGAGAGATAGAAAGTTCCAGATTCATCAATGCAACAGAAATAATGATGGCAAGATAATAGCCAAACCAGTAACCAAGATCATGATCAAGTGCCATGACAAAAACAAGACTCGTGAAATTTGAAAATTTCAGCCCTCCCTGAAATCTCAGCCTCCTTCTGAAATTTCGGCCCTCCCTGCAATTTCGTTGAATCAGAGATCCACAAGACAAAATCAATTGTACAAATGAGGAGGGATGATCTCCTTTATATAGTCTTCAAGTGGGGGTCGAATGGGTGCCTCTTAGGGGCCCAGCCACTCCCTCTTAACCAGGGAGGTACTTTTCATTCTCTCTCTCAAGATCAATCTTCCCAACCAGTTCATAGGTCTCCCAACATATAGCCTAAGGAAGAGATCATGAAAACAATTCTCTCTATCTGACAGGATCAATCTCCCCGACCAATCCATAGTTCTCACAGCAAACAGCTTAAGGGAGAGACCATCAGTCTCATTATAAGGAATGATACATAGCATCCAACTCATCTCAATGCATCTCCCCGGCCATAAGGTCTCACAGCACACAGCGTAAGGGAGGGATCATTAAGAAATTGCATCTCCCAGACCACAAGGTCTCACAGCACACAGCCTACAGGAGGAACCATCAAATCAATACATCTCCTAAACCACAAGGTCTCACAGCACACAGCCTATGAGAGTGACAATCTTCCTGACCAATCCATTGGTCTCACTACTGCAGCCTAACGAAGATTTAGGATGCTATGTAATCAATGCTCCCTCTCCAAAGGGATTCTTAGTCTTTCCAGTTTCTTCACATACACATCATCAACCAGCTCAACATCAGAAATGTAGCCATGGTGGATCTCAGTACTTTATCAAACATTTCAGCAAACAACGGCATTTAGTCGTTCACTCAACTTCAGTCAGGACTTCTCTCAGCTATCAGCAGACAATAATAGACTTTAGCAATGGCTTCTCATAGAAGCAATCAGCAGTAACCATAATAGAGTACAACAGACAATAAGTGGCTTCTCTTTGAAGCAAATATCAGTATCCATAGTCAAATCCAGTAAATAATAAGTGCCTTCTCACAAACATAGTCGAATTCAGCAGACAATAAATGGCTTCTCACAGAAACAAGCATTAACAACCATAGTAGAATCCAGCAGACCATAATTGAATCCAATAGATAATAAATGGCTTCTCAGCGAAGCAGGCATCAGCAACCATAGTAGAATCCAGCAAATCATAATTGAATCCAACAGATAATAAATGGAATTCAGCAGAAACAAACATCAGCAAATAGATCAACAAACATCAACAAATAGATCAACAAACCAATCAAAGTATCAACCAAGTCAACATCAGAGTCTTGCAGCTTCTTCAAATCATTCAACAGGGAGATGTCGATGGGCTCGCAGTCCATTGTGCCAAAGACATCACCAGGCTCATGCCTTTACAAAAGCAACTTCCTCTTACATAGAAGTCCTCTACATAGCAGAAAAATTATGGGCTCATCTTTAGCATATCAAGATTAGCATTAGTCTTCAAAACTTATAGCCACTTTCATAGAAATGTGCTTCAAGTCCTTTGTCTTGTTACAGTTTCAATTAAGCTATCAAGCTTGAGGAGGCTGCAACCCCATCTTGATGGAAAGTGAACCAAGGATCAAATTTTGAAATATGTCAAGAATAACTTATCATCAACTGATATTGTTTCTTCTAATTGTTAACTAATTAACAATTTATTTGCTACAACAAATATCGAAATAAATACATTTCAACCTTCACAAATAAAATTTTGCGGAAAAATAAAACACTGGAAGCTAAGAAATGCTAGCACACACTCATAAAAATAACAAGATTATTTTTGGACAAAAGTACTTCGAAAAACCCAACTTGGGAAAATCGGTGCAGCAGATGAGGGTTTTATAATTTATTATTATGCAGTAGTGAGAAAATCTGAGTATAACTGGATGCCGAAATCTGGCAATCCTACAGAGAAAAATACTGGCAAAAATCTAGCGAGGAATTTTCCTCACCAGATAGGGAAACTCCCAGCACAACTAGCCTTCTGAAACTCGGTCCTCTACGTCAGCCTCTGCGCAGCCTACTGGACATCTAGCCTCAAACTAGTCTCGAATGAAGTTGTTTTGCCTTCTACTGACTGTAAAGACGCTTCTTCGACACTCTGGGACTCCTTCCCGACCTCTAGAACTGAAAATGTCAATCCTTCTCAGCAATTCGACTTTGCCTCTAGAAGTTGTTGTGCTGCCCCAACATCAGCCTCTTTGTGGCTCTTCTGCCTCTCTACAAATGCACTTGCTAGATTTGGAATGCCTCCTCTAGCCTCACTGTCTCTGTCCTCTCCCACTGCTTCGATCTCTAGCTCTCTTTTCGGCAACTGACTGCTGCTACTCTAGAAATCAATCTGCTCAGAAATCAAATTGCTAAAGTATCTTCTCCATCACCACATCGACCTCCTCTTATAATCCTCTGTTGGAGCATCAGCGGCTAAGATTAAAACTTAATCAATTGCTAAGATCATCTCTAGATCGATCCGTGTGAGTTTCTAGATGATTCTCGCCTTGACTTAATTAATACTGATTAATTAACCATATTCCCTAAGTTTAAACTTAGAAAATATTTAAAAATTGGTTAATAATCTAATTAAGTCATTTCTAGGACAATTTCCAAAAATGATTTTCGGGTTTTGGAGATCTCATGTATTCTAGCCTCTCCACCAAATTTCGTGGCTAGAACACATTTGACGCTACAAAAACTAACACATTGTGCACCTTCAGTTATGGCCATGGAATCCAATCCCTTGATTAATTATCATATAGGCCCCTAGTTGAGACATTGTCTTTCCTAAAACCTAAGAGCCAACAACCAAGGTATCTCAACCAAAGTTTTTTCCTCTCTTAGGGACTGGTCCTTTGAAGACAAGAATGGCTTAATAGCTTTCCAAACTTTCCAAATATGTTGGGCCATAAATAAACCTTTGATCTTAATGATGGTAGGGGAATGACTATTAGAAATCCACGCACCCTAGGTATGGTCTATGCCTTAGCGAGGAAACATAAACACGTTAGCAGTGCCTAACTTTAAACAATTTTGCAGATCGAAAATTATACCATCAATCAGATCAATGTGTAGTACACAGTTTATTGCACAACCTTGTTTCTTACAATTCCATTAATAAGTAAATTCATAGGGCTCTCGTACCAGGGATAATGGCCCTCTATATCCCTATACAAATACCAAAATACAAGTCTAATCCATTTACCAAATCCTAGGGTTGAGGCTTTGTCCTCTAAGCCCTCACTACCCAAACAACAACACAGTGGCAATCCTTTGCCCACTGCAAAAATACATACAAACCGTAATTTACATACCTAGGCATGATCCTTTTGCCCATGGTCCTATGTTGTCCTTTGCTTTCCTTCACAATTGGCCTGTTGTCCCTTGTAGCCAACTCTTTAGCCTGCCTATATCCTTTACTTCTCTTTTTTAGCCTTTTTCCAGTTGCTCCAAGTTCCAACCTTCAGCCAGCCCTAACTTCCTTGTTGTAGCCTTCTATCACCCACAACAAGCCTACAACTAGCCTCTTGTAGGTACGTTGAGACTAGCATCTACCTAACTAGGCCCAACAAGCTGCTACAGTAACCTTGCGGCCCCTTGTGGCCTGCGATGACCCTAATTCAACCTCTTTCTTTCACAGAAACACGATCAGATTGTTGTCCTTTGTTGCTCAACTGCAACCTTCCTTAGTGCTCAAAATAGGGCCTAACTTAGCCTCTTTCTTCCACAAAAACTCAACTAGATAGCTATCCTTTGTTGCCTACTTTTAGACCCGCGGCTAGATCACTTTTGGCCCTCCACACAAGAAGAAAATCCTTTTGCTTCTTGTCCTTTAATTTATACTTGTCCAAGGGGTGTGAAATCCCAAGCGGCATGTCCCTCAGCCTTGTTGGTTGACCTAAGCCAACTTGACCCTTAAGCCAACTTATGATTAAATTAAACTATTTGTTATGCCTTTCAATTACACTCACATGCTCGACACAAAAGCCATGTGAGAAGTACCTCCCAACGTTATCCAATTTCAACACTCCCTCTTAGAGAAGGCGGTACTTCCATCCCTTGGAAGTAACTCTACTTCCCACAGAGTTACTTCCCACACTAGAACACAATCGTCTTCCATGACTGCTCTCCAACATTCATCATATGCTTCATCTTTCATCACAAAAGCGAAACATGTTGTAAGAACAAAACCCTTCTTGCTACTAGAAGCCTCATGCTTCTTTTCTTAATAGGCCTTTAAGCCAATCCATGGCTTCTTTTTTTCAGATATGGAAGTCTCCTTTCTTCTCTTTGATGATACACTCTTTTGGAGTCGCTAACCCTCCCTTTGAATTAGTAAACTCCCTCTAAGTCTCTGTAACCTTCTTCTTTCCTTGGTCAATAGGCTTGCCCTTCAACCTATATAGACCATTCTCTCTGACTCCAAAAACCACTCTTGGGTTAGAGTTAGATCCAATGGGCTTGAGCATCACTTTTCCATTCCGAAATATAACATCAAACCCCTTTGCCTCAACTGTTGAGGCTTGAGCATCACTTTTCCATTCTGAAATATAACATCAAACCCCTTTGCCTCAACTGTTGAGACTAAAAGCATGATGCAGTTGAGCTTTGGTACCCAAAGTGCATCGTAGACTCGCAGCAATCCATTTGATCCCATCTTGAATGGTACAATCCTTGTTCCTCTCACTGCATGCTAACTCTTATCACCAATATTCACATGTAACTCAAAGTCCCACTCGGTTAGGCTCTCAAATATTTCTCATGATCCTGTCATATGCTTCAATGCTCTGTTATCTATGAACCAAGCACGCTCACGAATTTTGCTCCCAGAGACATAAGAAATAAGAGAAAACTCCTCATTGAATCTTCTAATGAACCCATCCTCGTCAACTGTAACTAGAGCAACCACTGCCATCTTAGACTTCTTTTCTTTCCCTTTGTTCTTCTTCTTGTACAGACACTTTGATACCATGTTAGAAATCCACACAACCTAGGTCTAGTCTATGCCTTAACAAGGAAACATAAACATACTTATAGTGCCTAATTCTAAACAATTTTGCACAATGGAAATTATAGCAGCAATAAGATCAATGTATAGTGCACAAATATTAATGCCCAACCTTGTTTCTTATAATTCCATTAATAAGAATACTCACAGGGCTCCTGTACCACGGATAATGGCTCGTTATATCCCTGTACAAATAGCAAAACAAGTGTCATCCTTTGACCAAATCCTAGGGCAGAGGCTTTGTCCTCTAAGCCCTCACTGCCTAAACAACAACACAATGACAGTCCTTTTCCCGCTGAAAAAATACAAAACAAACCATAATTTACATACTTGGGCATGTTCCTTTAGCCCATGGTCTTATGTTGTCCTTTGCTTTCCTTCACAACCGACCTATTGTCCCTTGCAGCCAGCTCTTTAGCCTTCCTATAGCCTTTAGTTCTCTTTTTCAGTCTTTTGCCAGTGGTTCCAACCTTCAACTAACCCTAACATCCTTGATGTAACATTCTATCATCCACAACATGTTAATTTTTCATAGGGCTACATTGTTCTTTGCTTTGATAATTGCATTTCTTTAGTAACACATTATGTTCACCCCATAACATTATAACATTATTTAGATTTACATTATTATTCATTAGCATATGCAACTATGTAGAAAGAACAATATCATCATCATCTATGCAGCAGAACATAAAGGAACAATACAAGAAAAGCATGCACACATAGAGACACCATGATTGGTCGGAGACCAGAGCAAAACCCACTATGGGGAAAACCCTTGTAAATTCTTCTTCTTCTTAGATCGTCACCAAATGATTCAGTAAAAGAGAGTACAATGATCCATATCTTCATCAATGCAACAAAACAACTAGAACATCGATAACATGACCTTAAACATGCTTATACTCAAAGACCCTGATTCTGAGGACTGTAATGCATTGTCACTGAGTGTAGCCAACTATTGAATATGATTGTCATTGAGCAGAATCTTCGGAATACTAATACTTCATCTTTTGGTCCTAGATGCATACACAGATACTGTGTGCGAGCGTCTAAGGCAGATCTGGATGCTCTCTAGAGAACTGGATGAGTGCGTCTGGGACAAATCTGGACGCTCCCAAGAGAACTGTATGCGGGCGTTCAGGGTTCAACTGCACTGCAGAAACCCTAGCCTCTCGGACGCTCCCTTAGACATTGTGTGCGAGCGTTTGAGACTTCCCGGACGCTCTCAGGACCATACTGTGCCAGAGTCCAGGGATGAAAATCCTTAGCTACAAGCGTGCGTCCAAGGCTCAGAAACCATGAGCTTTGACCCTATAGTTTCAGACCCTTTGCGTGAACTTTCCTCTGTTAGACCTGTGCAAACCAAACAATAGAAGAGAGAAGAGAGTGCTTGACGATTGTGTCCAAATGAACTTGAGATCTCTTCTATTTATAGGCTTTCATGAAGGTCCACTTGATGTTGAAGCCGACCTAGTCCAATATGTATGAGTAAATAAATAAATTCAAAAACCAACTTCTGCTTGTCCAAATAAGGTGATCTTTAAGTTGATTTTGGTCCTCTCGAAAAGAGGAATCTATTGCAATTACTATCTTCATCATATGAGTTGTCCAAAGTGGAATTTGACCACAGTTGCATAATTTTAATTTTTAACACTCCCTCTCAACTAGGGAGAATTCCACCTGCCAATATCTGTCCATGCCATTCTGGTATCTTCAAGAGTCATCGCATATCATCGTTGATCATCTCTGTCATGTAGTCATCATGCCATGACCATCTCAAGTGTCTCATCATCATAAATTATCAATGTACATCTCAATCTATCCCTTGCTTATTCTTTCTTATTTCTTGATTGTTTCTGCTCATATGTTGAACATTCTTGAATCTAGAAGAAGAAGAATTTGTTACCGAAGGAGAGCTTAAGCTACCACCCTCTATCCACAGGCTACTACCCAGAATCTCATTATCAATCATCATCGGAGAGCATATCATCAAGGAGCACATCTCAACCTATAACCAAATCGGGGAGCACATCTCGACCTGGAATCTCATGGGGGAGCTATACATCTACAACCCCATGTCGAGCAATAGGATATCCAAATACACATGGGAGCACGTCTTGACCCTGTGATCACATCAGGGAGCTCAATCTCAACCTGGAACTGCATAGGGTTATCTCAACCCATCCTATTGCCTACTGATCTTCCCATCGATGACACTAGATAGGCATGTGGTAGAACACCTACATCATAATTGACTTGAGTTGTACACCCCAAGTACACTCTCAACTCATTGGCCAAACGAGGCCCGACAAGCCCTGCTTGTGGGTATGATGCCAACTGGGGTATACCCTGCAAAGACCAGACATGGGAGCAGCATTCTCCGACCCTATGAAAATAAGGGAGCAGCATCTCCAACCCTATGGTTAACAGATAGGGGTCATACCCTATTGTCCAGAGTTCTCTCAACCCCAGGAGCCCTCTATCTCAATTCCTCGCCCTGGGAGCTTAGACAAGGAGGAAGAGTTGGCTCAGTGTCCTCGATCAGCGTTGCTCTCATCATACTCAAATTTGTTATCTGCTTGTCTCAATAGCAGTGGTTTCTTGTTCATACAAGACATCAAATAAAATATCATGTTAGAAAATAAATAACCATATAAATCACAAAAGGATACCATAATCATCCTCCCTCTCAAGGAGGTGTCAATCACAAGCCTAAGATAGTCTCAAACAGCTGCACTGTCTCAATATATGAAAGTATCTCAGTCCCAACTATATATATGGGATTCTCTGTCATCACAATGTATCCATGTCATATTCAGATCTTGATCAGACGAATCTCTAAGAAGCTTCTACATCCTGCCTTGCAGCTAGCCATGCTAACAACATCATACTCAATCTTGATCGGGTGTAAAGTTATGGACATGACATCAATAATATCCTGGGATATCTCATATTAAGCCAACACTCATATGTGCTCATCAATAATAATCTTTATTAACAACAATACATCAATGCAGTCACATATCATAGAAGAAATATCTTAGCCTCAAAAATAGAACATCTCATGCAAACATTTCAAAGGATGTTCAGTGGCAACTCTGTTGATTTCTGTAGCATCGCATGTGCTCTAGCCTTGAGATTTTGCAGAGAGGCTAAGACACATGCATTCTCCAATACCCAAAAATCGTTAGGGAAAATTCCACCTAGAGGTGATTTAATTAAAATAATTATATTTTTTAAATGGTTCCCTAAGTCTAAACTTAGGAAATCTGGTTAATTAAAGGGTATTAATTAAATCAGGTGTGAATCTTCTAGAAGAAGATGACTATCAACTCCCAGTTAACCTTAGTCATTGATTATGTTTTAATCTTGAACGTTGGAGCTCCAACGAGAGATTATAAGAAAGAGTTCGATGGGCACTTGAAGAACACATCGAATGAGAGATCAGAGATCGAATTTCTCAAGAGTAGCAGCGTTGAGTTGCCGGAGTGAGATCGAGTGATCTTGTGATGAGGCGCAAGGATAGTAGTCCGAAGGAGAGTTTTCCAGATCTAGAGAGTGCAATGCAGAGAGGGCATAGAGCAGTTCAGTGAGGCAACGCAACGCAGTGCCACGCAGAGCTTCAAAGAGAGTTTGAAATCCAGCTGGGAGAGTCAAGATCTAGTGCTAGAAACCAGGGTGTGAGACCGGAGGGCCAGAAGGTTGAATTTCCAGACAGCAAGAGATCAGCAAAGAAGGTGACGCAAGCCCAGCCAGTGTGACGCAGATCTACGTAGGATTGACGCAGAAGCTACGCAGAGGCAGCATGGGGCCAGCAAGCCAGCCCTGATCAGTGTTGGATCTCCCGAATCAATGTGAGATTTTTCTCACTAACTCTCTGCTAGTTTTTCTCTGTATCGGATAGCCAGTCTGGGCATCCAACGATTTGTACTAAGATTTACTACTGCATAATAATTAAAACCCTCAGCTGTCGCACCTGTTTTCTGACATTGAGTTTTTCCGAGGGCATTGTCCAAAAACAACTATGTTGATGTCTGTGTTTATTTCTCTCCAATGCAATATTTAGTTTCCGCAGTATTTATTTCGTGTAGGCTGCAGTGTATGTATTTCACAATGTTTTAAAACTCCGACTCGACGGAGGATCAACTCCGACTCCGACTCGGTATCGACTCGGTCATTGTAAAAAATACATTAATTTTTTTTTATAAAAAAAACATAATTTTAAAGATTTTCATTCATGTTTCCAAACACACAGCATTAGAATATAAATAGAAGACAACATATGATCAAAGTAGGCTCATGAATATATCCATTATATCAAAATGGCACCCAGTGCACTGTCCAATACATACATGATTATGATATAGAGATCAAAGCAAAAACACATAACCAAGGAGGCTAGAAATGGCCTCTACAACAAAAGTAAATTGTGACCAGTACTACTGGCTACTGCCAGAGGAGCCAAGATCATGTGGATCAATCTCTGGATCATCATCAAAGTCAGACAAGGGGCCCCATGGCTCCTCCTCATCATCATCTCCAACTGCAACTGTAGAAGTGGTAGCAGTAGCACTAGCAGGTTGTGCAGCGGTTGCAAGCTGAGATAGACGAGATATGCGCTTCTGTCGTGGCTGAGCAGAGGAAGTGCCTGCAACTAGAGGACTTGCTGGCTCTAAGTCTGAGGCTGGTACAAGTTGTTAAGTTTAGGTATGTTCTATGCTAGAGCAATTTATTAATTTCTACTCCATATTAACACTCATATCAGCATAAAATAAATTGCAGATAGAACATAAATATAAATCGCAAAAGACAAGCCAAGAAAAGAGGACACAGGATGTGGTGCAAGCCAGGGACAAACCCCACAATGTGTGGGGAAACCCTTGATCAATTCTTCTTTTATGTTCTTCAAAGTTTAGCAAGAGAAAGTGAGAGAGATAGTACATTTACATCAGAAGTCAACTGTTTGACTTATCTAGATCTGAGCATAGATCATCTCCTATAACGATGATACATGAGATCAGTTGAAGACATTCTGCTTCAACTGATTCTCCTAGGTGACAGCTTCACCTATCCATTTCGTTCATTTGCTGCATCTTACTTTGTAGCATCATCATGCTGCATCATGCGTCATCATCCTGCTCATGATCACTATTTTGCCCATACATCAAGTTGTCCATGACCGCATACTTCATGCTGCCCATATGTCGTGTTGCTTCATGATTTCATCGTACTGCCCATTTATCACGTTCATGTTGCTCATAAGGCTGCCCATGTTTATCCTTCTGTTGCTTCATTATGGAGTTCATACACATATCAGCCTTAGCTACTTGCTATGGCTTGCAACCTAACAAAGCAGCTAGGCTATATTATTTCCGTATAGGGTTGGCTGTGAATCAGGGTTGCATATGTCCTATATATGTTTAGATTACACACACCCCTTTTTTGCTTTCTTCATACTAAGAATATCACCTTCAAATCTTATATATGTTGAGACTTACAGTGGTGACAACATACAAGGTTTCATTTGCTGCTTCATGTATCGAGATTGTGACTGCACTTAAAACAACCAGGTGTAGTCAAACCTTACTACGGCTTGCCCTAACATGGGAAGATCTCAGAGGTATTGTCCCTTCTTGTTAGCAGATCCTTGCACCCATATTCTCATGAAATTTCAAAGATGAAACCCGAGTTTTGTTCCTCTCTTTGTAGCGTATACATGAGTCCAAAATATGCGAAGTTATGTGTCTCCTTTTGACAGCAAGAACAGGTCTCCTCGCTGTGCTATGAAGTCTACGTTGTAGGAGTTTCCATTGACCAGCGTATATGTCTCCTTGTTCTACATATATGTCTCCTCATGCTGACTGCATATTGTCTCCTTATGCTGTGTATATGTCTCCTCATGCTGACAGCGTTGAAACTTCTTCCATTGGCTGCGGTTATGTGACTCCATGATCTGTGTGATAGGTCTTCATGACTGTGTGGATATGGTCACCATCTGCAGTGTGGATAGATGTCCCTTCTTGTTAGCGTATTAGAGTCTCAACAGCTGCATCGAATATGTATATATATCATTTACAGTGTATCTATACTTCTCATATGCGTTGCGGCTTCATTAACTATGTATACCATACTGTGCATAGATATTGTTTTCATTACAGCATATGAACGGCGTGGAGTTATCATACTGTGCATAGATATTGTTTTCATTACAGCATATGAACGGCGTGGAGTTATCATACTATGCGTAGATATTGCCTATATAGGAACTACGAGGATGTCTTCAATGTCCGCGGGATTATGACTGCGGCTCCCTCTATTACAGCTACTCTTGACTGTGTTTAGAACATCTGCAGCTAGGGCATCCAACGTTTCTTTTAGTGTCTTCTCCTCCTCCAAAAACCCAAGACGTGGAGAGGAGGAGTTCACATCAAGAATGTGTCTCAAAATAACATCGAATCCTCTTCTATTTATACCAAAAACGTATAGGATGAATAGACATGACGTTTGGGCTTCTTGAGCCTACATAAGTCACAGGTCGGCTTGATAATAATTACAATGTCGACATAAATTCATATCTCCATAAATACTTATCGGAATCGGATGATCTTTAGATCAATCCTACACCTCTCGACAAGAGGGATCCAATAAAAATACCAGCTGCCATAAATAAGATGACCCACATGGAGTTTGGCCCTAGTTGCCAATTTAACACAAGTGGATCAGGATCTGCATTCAACTGAACATTATGTTCGAGTGATGTTATCATCTGTAATTCATAATCCATATCCTCATCAAAAGCAAACTCTACTGGATGACTCTCCACTACCCAATCTGATGTTGGATCAATGTCTTCCAACACAATGGGATCTGAATCAGGTCTTTTGTTCAGTAGTTGGTTGCGCCTGAGCTGGAGGTTGTATTGGACATATACTAGATCAAAGACAGACCAATTGCGCTCACACCGGGTAGCATTGCAAGTTTGACTCAAAATACGAATTGCAAACTTCTGCAATTCAGGACAATGGCTACCAAAAGCCTCCCACCATTGTGCTGTAAAAACATAGGAGTATAATGAGTTAGCTCAACAAAATTACAAATTATATCCAACTTTCAAAGTATAAATGATTTAACAAAATAAGTATTAAGAATTTGAAAATTGAAATTTTTGTTTACTTGGCTCATCTACTTCCCTTGCAATCTTTGCTAGGTTCTTCCCAAAGGTACCTGAGGCATTGCTGAAGGTTGTGACCTATCGGTGTATCTCCAGCTGATCACACTCCAATGGGATCATGCGATCAATGCAGTCAATCAATCCATCTCTAACCTCCCCCCTCAAAGCTCCTGTCGCATTAGCTTTATAATGATATTGTGGGTTCAAAAAATACCCAGCTGCATGTATAGGGCGATGGAGTTGATTGTTCCATCTTTCATCAATGATTGCCCAAATGGGCCCATACTTAGCCACTTTATCCTTGTATGCCCTCTTTATTTACAACTTTGCCTGATCCATAGCCTCATAAATGAAGCCCATAGCCAATCTTTCCCCATCCACCAATCGCAACACCTTAACCTGTGGCTTAACAAGCTTCACAATCTCTACTGCCTTTCTCCAAAATATTTCTTCATTAACTTTCTTTTTCAATTCTTTGCCTTCCAGTTTGTGAGACCACTGGCTTTGACTCCATTCTTCACTGGAAAAAATCTTTTGCAAGTTTCTATGTTGTGAAAGCATAGATTGCAATGTCAAAAAATGAGTAGCAAATCTAGTGATGGCAGGCCTAATAATATCCCCGCCCCCTGTGTGTTTCCTCATCAGGCTCAAAATCCATGAATGATTGTAGATAAATTTTGCTATGCTTTTGGCATGATCTACAGTGTTTTTGACCCAACCTAATTTGCCAATATCCTCAAGCATGAGGTCTATGCAATGTGCAGCACATGGGGTCCAAAAGATGGTTCTATGTTTTTCCTCTAACAGTTTACCAGCAAGAACATAGTGAGAGGCATTATCTGTGATGACTTGAACAACATTAGCCACCCTCACCTCCTCAACAACCTCATCCAATAGCTGAAACAACAATTGCCCATCTTTTACCTTATCAGACGCATCAACTGATTTTAGAAACATGGTTCCCTGTGGGAAAAAGATAAGAAAGTTTATGATGGTATGGTTTCTTTGATCAGTCCATCCATCTGACATGATGGTACATCCTATTCTTGCCAATGAGTCCTTGAAATCTTTTAAATACTCATTAATGGAGAAAATTTCTTTCTGCAAACGATACCCCCTTAGCTCATGCATAGTAGGGCCTTTGAAGCCTTTTCCAACAGCATGTATGGCATCAAACATAGGCTCATAATATGGTGAACGGGAAGCATTGAAGGGGATATCAGCATCATACCACCATCTAGCTATGTAATCATAAGCAGTCTCCCTCAATTCTTTCTTCCAATGGTCATCTAAAGTGGGCCGTATCTAACTTTTACTAGCTTGAGGACCATGTGCATCTGATGGAGAGGAGGGAGTGAAATAACTTTTGATATTCATATCACCCTTTTTCATTTTACGCTTTCCCTTTTCTTGAATAGACTCAAAAGAGGGAAGAACATATCGGAAGGGATTGGATGCATACAAGGGATAGAGGAAAAACCCTCAAAATCAAAATGGGGGTTGGTAGCCATCATTTTTTGTATATTCCTCTTCCTCCCAATTTCAGCCTCTAAATCTTTTTCCCTATCTTTATCTTCTTTAAACTTCTCAAAGCTGACTAACAAATTCTTCCTAATGTCCCCAATTTCTGGTGAGATACATGGAGTAATTTGGCCTCTAATCCTCACCAAGTGTTGTTTCAGCGTATTAATGCCCCCAGGACCTTCCTTAATTTTCCTATGGCAAAATTTTTGCAATGCATTTGACTATCAACCATTTCAACATATGCCCAAGCAGCATATTTCACTCTAGATGCCATTTTTTGACTTGGAAATGAAAGCAAAAAATCTGAAAATGAACACAAAAAAAACATTGATTCAATGTTCATTTCTTTCACAAAAAACACTCTTTAGGATTTTTAGATTTGCACATAAATTTAATAAGCAAAAACAGATTTTTACAAGTGAAAAACAATACCTCCAGACACAAACTGCCTCCTCAAGCTTGCTCCAAGAAACCAACTCCTCAATGGAAAATGCTATTCCAAATGGCTGCCCAAGAAGCTCCTCACTCTAGCTACAATGCTTGCCCAAGACTCCTCACCGCTGCTCCAAAAACAAACTCAACAACTCCTCACAAACTCTCACTAAAATTCCCACTCAAATGCATGAGATGGTTGTGAGAGAATGAGAGGGGTTGGGTGGGTTAAATAGGGTTTAGGAGAGGGGAATGGACCCCAAAGACAATATAGACAAATTACAATCCAGTTTGGAGTCCCCCAAAAGAAGAAAATTAAAAAAAAAAATCGTTGATTTTCGGGGTTAGTGGGCCGTTGTTCCAACTCGGCCGAGTTATTGCGGTCTCGGCCAAGCCGGCCGGGTTAATACCGAGTCGGCCGAGTTGTTAGACAACTCAGCCAGCTCGGTATTAACCCGGCTGGCCGAACCATTTCCATGGCTGAGTCACAAGTTAAGGCTTTGGCTCGGACCAACTCGGCCGAGTCGGTTCCGAGCCTGCCGGTTTTAAAAACAGTGATTTCAATTTTTGTTGTAGAAAACTGCAAGTAATTTGTTCAAGTAATTAACAAATAGGAGAAATATCATCAGTTTGTTGCAGTAGGAATTGGGTAACCGATTTTTCACATGGTATCAGAGCACAGATTGTGAGCAAAAGAGCTCAGTTGCAGAAGGAAGAGGGAATTTGAAGTTACTGCAAAAGTAGCAATTCAAAACCTTAGAGACAGCGCAATCCTTGGGCCAAGGAGATCGATGTTTTGAGTGAGATCGATTTCTCTGAGTGAGTCGACAGAGAAATTTGATTCTCCAGATTGAAGCTTTCCAGAGGCAGAAGGGAGCAGCGCAGTTTCCTTGCAGAGCAGATCTTCAGCTGGAGCTTGGGACGTAGATATTTTGCAGCAGTTGCTGGCAGCATAATGTCAAAAGGAGGGAATAGCACATACTGAGGGAATTTCTTCCTCAGAGAACTTCTAGCCAAGAAGTTCAAATTTTCCAAGCAGAGTAACAGTAGTTGTGTGCGGGATTTCTCACTCCAAAAGGAAGCGCGAATAGTTGGGCAGTAGCTGCGCAGAGGATAAAAGGGAGTAGTTCGACTTTTTCAGGAGAGATGGCATCAGCTAGGTTGAGAGATTAAGATCGGTTGGACGAAGCCTCCAACTATGTCATCTGGAAGGCGAGGATTTCCTACCTTCTAGATGAGCATGATCTCAAAACTTATGTCGATAGAGTGGTAGTTGTACCTATCGATGCAGGTCCACTAAAGAAGTACAAGGCTGAGATGGCAAAGACTAAGAGGATCATTCTCGATGGGGTTCAAGATCATGTAGTATCCCATACAGCCGACAAGGACACTGCCCGACAAATGTGGAAGCCTTAGCTACCTTATACGAAGGATCTTCCTAGCAACAGAAGATGTACTTAGAGGAGAAATTGAGATGCACAAGAATGCAGAAAGGGGAGCGAATAAACCCCTTCCTTACGAGGCTTCAGGATGTTCGGGACCAGCCGGCTTCAGTAGGGATGGCACCCCAGCCCTCAGAGTTTGCACGATTAGCGCTGAATAGTGTTTCAGAAGATTGGCAAGTTTTCGTCCAGAGCATCCTAGGCAGAGAAAAATTGCCAGATTGGGAACGTGTATGGGCTGATCTGCAGCATGAGGAAACGAGGCGTGATCTAGTGAAGACCACCATCAGTGGTAGTAGCAGCAGTGGGGCGAAAGCAGTGAAGGAAGAGGAGGACATGGCACTTGCATCAAAGGGGCAACAAGAGCGACGCAAAAGAAAGAAGGATATTTCGAAGATCAAGTGCTTCAAGTGTGGTGAGTTGGGCCACTATAGCACTCGATGTCCTCTCAGAAAGGACAAAGAGGAGAAGCAGGATCAGCAGGCTACATCCGCTGATATCGATAGGCTATTCTCCAGATTGGAGGAGGAATTTGCCATGATCGTCGAGCTACCTCCAAGGGTAAGGTGGGGTGATCTGGAGTTGTAGCCCTAGAGAGTTATAGGATGGGCAGGATTCTTGAGGAGGTCCACCTCATGAATCAGTACTCTGCTACAGGAGCCCAAGGCATGCATCAGCAAGATGGACCAGTGGAAGTTGGTGCAGTCAGGTGCCAGAGTGACAGATGCAGTAGCTAGCAGCAGGTCAGAGACTAAGCAACACATCGCAGAGTCAGCAGCAGTGCAGTTGGCACAGTGCAGAGTCAGCAGCAGCGTAGAGGCTTCAGTGACAGCGTAGAGGCTAGCAACAGTCAGAAATCGGAAGACGGATGCATCATACTAACCACAGTTGGTTTAGTATTTTGGATGCCTTTCCTTTGCAATTGTTGCAGTTGCAGCAGCAACAGATGGAGAAGGTTGCAGTGTTGGCAACAGTTCAGCAAGGCTAGTAGTAGCACAAATACAACAATCAAAGTTGCACAGTGGATGGTGGGCAGCAGTAGCCAAACATCAACAACGCAACAGGAGATGGTGCAGAGATAGAGTGATGCTTCAGTGGGTTGCAACACTAGAGGACATTCCTCAATAAGAGGAAGTGTTGATTTTTGTAGCATCATATGTGCTCTCGCCTCAAGATTTTGCAGAGAGGCTAAGACACGTGCATTCTCCAATACCCAGAAATCGTTTGGGAAAATTCCACCTAGCGATGATTTAATTAAGATAATTAGATTTTTTAAATGGTTCCCTAAGTCTAAACTTAGGAAATTTGGTTAATTAAAGTGTATTAATTAAATCAGGTGTGAATCTTCTAGACGAAGACAAGGATCAACTCCCAGTTAATCTTAGCCATTGATTATGTTTTAAGCTTGGTCGTTGGAGATCCAAAGAGGGATTATAAGAAGGAGTTCGATGGGCACTTGGAGAACAGATCAAATGAGAGATTAGAGGTCGAATTTCTCAAGAGTAGTAGTATGGAGTTGACGGAGTGAGATCGAGTGATCTTCTTGCAGTGAGGGGCAGGGATAGTAGTCCGAAGGAGAGTTTTCCAGATCCAGAGAGTGCAATGTAGATAGGGCATAAAGCAGTGCAGTGAGGCAACGCAGAGGCAGCACAGAGCTTCAGTAGGAGTTCGAAATCCAGCTGGGAGAGTCGAGATCCAGTGCCAGAAAACCTAGTGGCAGACCGGGAGACCAAAAGGTCGAATTTCCAGACAGTATGAGATCAGCAGAGAAGGTGACGCAGAGCCCAACAAATGTGACGCAGATCTGCATAGGATTGATGCAAAAGCTATGTAGAGGCAGCGTGGGGCCAACCAACCAGCCCCTGATCAGTGTCGGATCTCCCGAATCAATGTGAGATTTTTCTCACTAACTCTTTGTCACTTTTTCTCTGTATCGAATAGAGAGATCTATAGTCCAAGGCATGTCTCAATCATCAAGCATCATGTCCAAATTTGTTATCGTAGAGAGACCTATAGTCCAAGACATATCTCAATCATCAAGCATCATGTCAAAGCTCCAAACACAGCTCATCTATATCAATCAGCGAAATCATGGCTGTTGACACCTAATCCTCACGATTGGGTGAATTTATGTAAATAGTTAAATTACGAATGTGAACAGTCATCGGGAGATGAACTGAGCAGTCACATTCTTTGTATATAGCAATAGCATACCTAATGAAATAGATAAAATCAGTTTTACTGCCTATTGGAGAGTTACTGCCTGGCCTGATATGGTATCAGAGCCAGTTATCAAAATAAGTTGTAACTCCCTTCATTTTTTGGCTACTGTGGGTTGTACGCTGGTCTGAGCACTGTCCTCTGTCGTTCTGACCTGAGCACTATCCTCAACGCCTCTGTCCTCTGAAGAATTAATTTGGTGAATGATTAATTGGTCCAAAGCGAAAGGCAAAAGAACGCCTCTGTTGAATCGACATACCACCGGTAACATAACTGTTTTTCATGCTACCTGAAATACATTTGCTGCTTTGAATATTTCAAATGAATGCCTGTTTCAATGCATGGTAGTGAAAGCATTGAAGGAAACTCGAAACCTTAGCGTATCAATTTGTATTTGTACAAATGAATGTCGTTTTTCAAATGAATGCCTATTTCAATGCTCGGTAGTGGTATCGAATGGTATCAATGCTGTCATTTTTCAAATGAATGACGATTCACATGAATGACTGTTTCAACGCATGAAGGAAACTTCACGCTGCGAGTTCTATTATCAAATACCTTGCTGGCATTACTTTTTGAGATCAGCGAACTCGTCTGTTGTTGTGGGTAACTCCATGACATAGTTTTCATGTGGACTGTATCCACTTCTGGTTTCTTTGGCATTCCACTTGTCCCTTTTGCAGAACCAACGCACACCCAGGATATCAAGTTTTAAAATCCGCAAGAGTAGAACAGATTTCGGCTACAATCTCGGAACCAACTACTTCAGGGAGCCACGACATTTTGAATTCGGAGGAAAGGCAGAGCGCAAATTCTTCTGGCCTGCAGAACCGAGACAAGTACTGTTAACAAGTATTGAAATTTAAAATAGACAGTATATGCTTGTGGATAGTATTGAAATTTCGATAACATTTATTTGCTAATGTTTGGTGAAGATCTTTAGCGCAGCGGAAATGAATAGCATTTGGATGGTCTTAATACATTTTGTATATAGTGTTTGGTGAAGATCTTTAGGGCAGCGGAATTCTATTCATACCTTCCAATAATCAATAGTATATGAATAGTGTTTGGATGGTTTTAATACACTTTGTATATAATGTTTGGTGTGGCTGTTGGGATATATATACCACACTGTTGGGCTACCATAGTGTTGTTTTCATAAATCTGTTTTCAAAGTAACTTGATATCAGAATCAATTTTCTTTTAGCAGCAGAAGTTTATTTTTCTCCACAAAAGCACATTTTTGCCAGCAAAAGCATTTTTACAGCTCTCGGATTTTACAATGCATTCAATCATATCTATGGTGGGAATAGTTCTCACTGGCAAGGAGAACTATCCTGAATGGTCCCGGATGATAAAACACACCCTCATCTTCAATGAGTTGCGGAAGGGAGTGTGTGTCGAAGAAGGAGACAATAACCCAGTACAGCATACCTCAGACAAAGAGCTCGTCATTTGGGAAAACAAGAACAGCAAAGCTTATGCATTAACCGCAGCATCTGTAAATGAAGAGGTGAGTCGCCATATTTCATCATATTCAACTGCCTTTGAAGCCCTACAAAAGCTGAAAGAGCTCTATGACTCACATTCT
>APFE031755765.1:1562-24841 GCA_000404065.3 Pinus taeda | reverse complement strand
AGGATATGCTATGAGTCTTGGATCAGGAGCTGTCTCTTGGAGATCACGCAAACAATCAGTTCCAGTAGATTCCACAACAGAAGCAGAATACGTGGCAGCAGCTGAAGCAACAAAGAAATTGTGTGGCTCAGAAAATTCTTGAAGATTTGCAGGTGAAACAAGTACAATCAACTCCACTCATGATTGACAACACCTCTGCAATAAAGTTGGCCAAGAACCCAAAGTTTCATGATCGTACAAAGCATATCAATACTAAATATCATTTGATCCGACATCATGTTGAGGCCGAAACAATCCATCTCCGCCATTGTTCCACAAATGAGCAAATTGCAGACATCTTCACCAAAGCGCTTGGAAGAGAAAAGCTTGAAAGATTCAGAATGATGCTTGGACTCACCAACATCCCTTCAGATTAAGGGGGGGAATGTTGACACCTAATCCTCACGATTGGGTGAATTTATGTAAATAGTTAAATTAGGAATGTGAACAGTCATCAAGAGATGAACTGAGCAGTCACATTCTTTGTATATAACAATACCATACCTAATGAAATAGATAGAATTAGTTTTACTGCCTATTGGAGAGTTACTGCCTGGCCTGACAATGACAAATTATTATAGCATAAACCTCAAACATAATGACATATTTATATGTATGTGCCAGTCACTTGCAAACACAAGTTTAGTCTTCATGTTCATATTATGGCAAACATTCAAGCTTTTCCTGTTTTCAGATCTTACTGTTATCTGCAACACATCTGTAGTACTGGCATCTTCTAGGTGAACATCTAATTTTATGCATAATACTTCATTTTTCTGTGATCAGCAATTTAACCCAACATCTTTAGAAATCAATTTACAGTGGCAAAATATGTTAGAGGCACCTTGATTCAGAGTTCAAACAGCTTCAGAAAACTTTGGATGATGGTCAACTGTAGTCAAACCCCTGGACACTCCCTTCAGGTTATCATGGGAGCGCCTTTAGCTTCCTGGACGCTACCTTGGTCTTAGCATGCGTGCGTCCAAGGACAAAATCTTCCAATTTTGTACCTATGTCCAAAACAGAGACCCTAATTTTGAGCGAGATTCAGATATGTGACTTTCTGCAGTTAGATGCACATAAATCATAATTGAACAGTACATAATGCAAATAGTAATATGAGTAAGAATCTTGAGAAGAGATTTTGCCTCTGACTGGGAATCTACTTCATTCATCTTCATTCATGTCACCAACCTGTCTCTAATAGAGTTATGCAATAGTAGATTTGTTAGATCATAAACATATATCTATCATGGTCATCAACATCATGTCCTCAATCTTTCATCAAGGGTTAGACTTGAAAGATTAGGGAAGCAAATAAATGTGACATCATATCTCAAAGATTATGAACACAGTAACACTTTCTATCAAGACAATCCATCAAGTTAGGGGATTCAGTTTTACCATATGCCATCAAGATATGACCACAAGTAGTAACAGATCTAGAATATCAATCTCATAGTTATACCTCTAACATCAAGGTTACCATGATTATCACGATCAATAGGATCAAGTTAGGTCATTCAAGAAAACTTTACCAAAACAACAAGAGTGTCTATCTCTCTTTCCATTAGCTTTCATCATGCTTATCCCAAGCATTATCGATAGCATCATGTATAAGAATTAATGAGCTAACCTTTCTATGTGAAATCCATCATGTCTTATGAACATCAAGTATCAAGAGTGTTATCTACTAAAGTCAAGGTGCCAACCTTCTTTATAGGATCAAGATATCCAACAGATGGATGTTAGCCAAACATCAAGTATATCAATGTATCAATATTAGATAGCCTCATATAATTCAAGAAGATCAAAATGTTCAACAATAGGTGCATCATTTCATCATAGGAAACCTAGATCCAAGTCGCTTTCATATGCATGTATGAGCCATTAAAGAAAGAGATATTCTCATCATACCTTAGGGCTTACCTAGCCATCAATGTTACGCTGAAATACAACATACCATGCATACCTTGAGGTATTACCTGTGCACCTTTATTAGACACACGCAGCTTGTACTACTTTGTCATCCTTTCATATAGTGCCTCTTAACCTTTTCCAGCTCTAGCCATCTTTCCTACATTTCAAATGATCCTCAAGAAGGATCCCCTCATCACATATCATGAAGGAGGTTAGAAACATTCATATACTCAAATATATATGCAGGAAGTATAGACAATAATTAGATCCATAAGTCTAAACAAAAGTAAGAGGCATCAGAAGTCAAGAAATACTTATCTTCAATGAGAGGTGATCCTCTTCCTCTAGAACTAGCCATCACCATCCATAGTCCACATAACATTGTTACCTTTAATCAACCAACCAGGCCTACTAGGAATTATCCCATCTAGGGCTTCATCAAATCTTACACAAGTGCTTGAGCCTCCTCACATTGACCATGCTATATCTCATGTCTTTTCCATAAACCAGGGTTTTCTTTCCATCCCTAACCTCATAGAATCCATCAAATCCTAATAATAAAGTTGCCTAGGGTTTTCTTCAAACTCTAGAATTCTTTTAGGTCTCCACCATCCTCTTCTTGCTTCCATCAATGGTGTCATCATCGGGGTGATCTCCATGGTTTATCTCCAACCCAGCCCTGATTCCATGTTAATTTTTCATAGGGCTACATTGTTCTTTGATTTGATAATTGCATTTCTTCATTAACACATCACCCCATAAAATTATAACATTATTCAAATTTACATTATTATTCATTAGCATTTGCAAATATGTAGAAAGAACAATATCATCATCGTCTATGCAACAGAACATAAAGGAACAATAGAATAAAAGCATGCACACATAGAGACACCGGGATTGGTCGGAGACCAAGGCAAAACCCACTATGGGGAAACCCTTGTAAATTCTTCTTCTTCTTAGATCGTCATCAAATGATCCAGCAAAAGAGAGTACAATGATCCATATCTTCATCAATGTAACAAAACAACTAGAACATCCATAACATGACCTGAAACATGCTTATACTCAAAGACCCTAATTCTAAGGATTGTAATGCACTGTCACTAACTGTAGCCAACTATTGAATATGGTTGTCATTGAACGGAATCTTCGGAATACTGATACTTCATCTTTTGGTCCCAGACGCATACAGAGATACTGTGTGTGAGCGTCTAAGGCAAATTTGGAAGCTCTCTAGAGAACTCTAGAGAACTAGATAAATGCGTCTAGGACAGATCCAAACGCTCCTAGGAGACTATACGGGGTGTCCGGGGTCCAACTGCACTGCGGAAACCCTAGCCTCCTGGACGCTCCCTTAGACACTGTGTGAGAGCGTCCGAGACTTCCCAGACGCTCTCAAGACCATACTGTGCCCGCGTCCAAAGACGAAAATCCTTAGTTCTGAGCGTGCATCCGAGGCTCAAAAACCCTAGACACATGCGAGCTTTGACCCTATAATTTCGGACCCTTTGCGCGAGCTTTCCTCCGTCAAACCTATGCAAACCAAACAATAGAAGAGAGAAGAAAGCGCTTGATGATTGTGTCCAAATGAGCTTGAGGTCTCTTCTATTTATAGGCTTTCATGAGGGTCCACTTGATGTTGAGGCCAACCTGTCCAACTATACATGTGCTTAGGGGCCGACCTAGTCCAGTATGCAAGAGTAAATAAATAAATTCCAAAACTAGCTTATGTTTGTCCAAATAAGGTGATCTTGAGGTCGATTTTGGTCCTCTCAAAAAGAGGAATCTATTGCAATTATTATCTTCATCATATGAGTTGTCCAAAGTGGAATTTGATCGCAATTGCATAATTTTAACACAAGTCTGCGACCAACCTCTTGTAGGTCTGTCCAGGCTAGCGACTGTCTAACCAAGCCTAGTGAGCTATTACAACATCCCCCTGCGACCCTAACCAAGCATCTAATCACAAAAATAATTATATATTTGGTTAGTATATTTTGTGTACACTCAATTTGACTATTCACATGCCATGTCTTGTTAAATTAGAGTGTATTCTCCTAATGGTCATTTCCTACAGATTCTACACAGTAAGCCAAAGGGGTAGCAACACAAACTCCTCCACTTTAGCCATTAGACCCCATTATAAGGCATTGGTCTTGTATTGGTTGGTTGGATTCATCCAAGAGAAGCCTCCCATAGCCATTTTGGTAGGAGTTGGGCTTAAGGGTTGGGGACTAGGGGTGAGGTGATAGTTGGCCCTTGTCTTGTGTGTGTTAGCCTAGCAAGTTTCAGGAATCTTTAGCAACCCTACTAAAAAGAGATTAACAAGGCTTATTCTTCCATAACAATAAGGAATGAATTATCAACAAAATGTCCATCAATTAATTGCCTATTATCAAGCTCCAATAATTGAATGAACTTAATACAATCATGAATAAACCAAGGTAGGTGTTAACGGACAACCCTATCAAACAGGTTTAAAAAGTTCAATCCATTCTGATTTACACCTATTAATGGAGAGAAACGCAAAAGCTTCAACAAATAAAATTTCAATGGCATTAATAAAGAAAGAGCCAAGGCCCAAAGCTTCTAGAATGGTTAAAATGAAAGGCCACTCCACATAATCATTAGCTTTCCAATGTCTATTTGACAAAGAGAGCATCCAAGCACATAAAACAAGCATACTCATGTAGCAATGACATTATCCAAATAAAGCAACCTGAAAAGAAGTATGTTTGTTGAAGCCACACAATGTTGGGTATGACGTGCTTGATACTTAGTGCCAAGGCATTACCCAAAATGTGTATGATACATTCAATAAAGTAATTGGCCTCCAATAGGTTATGAGATTGAGATCTCTGGGTTTGTTAATGAACTTGATGAGGCCATGATTGATGCCATATCCTAGATATTTCTACCTCATATCTTCTTTATACATATATAGAAGGTCAATCCTAGCAATGTCCCACGTTGCTTTGCAAAACTCACAAGGAATCCCTGTTTTTCATGTTTTTTTACTTAAGAAATGTACATGATCCTAGCGAGGAGCTTGATTGGGCTATGATTCAGGTGGAACCAAGTGGAGATTTCCTAACCAAGCCCTTGTACATCCTTGATAAAGAGATGACCAAACTAGAAAACTAGGTAATCACTCAGGAAAAGATCCAATGTTAATGATACAAGCCAAACAATGATGGAAAATGAAGAATGCATTAAAAGAAAGGTATTTGCTTTTGTCTGAACAATGAGGGTCACACTAAGGCTAATGCTTTTGCAAGGGGAAAGGGAGTGTAATACCACATTTTTATACCTCTATTTTGTGCATACACCGGTGTGTAAATAAGACGTAAATATATAATTTTGGCTTGAGTGACAAGTCCTATGGATTTGAGGATAAGCACCTTATCATATATATTTTTTACATATTAAGCAAATTGCTAAGATCGTAGAGGAACAAAAGGCCAAGGCCCCACAAAAGATTATGATTAGTTACTTAGTGCATGTTGTATTTCCTGAGTTTGATAAAAGTTATGACATCAGCGTGATGTAATGTTGAATTGTAAGTTAATATAAAATAAACATGTAAATGGCTTACCTAGCAATGTTGTGGAAGGGGGGAATGCTTAAACATGTTGTGTCACTTAAAGGCCTTAAACTCCTCCATGCATGACACAAAAATCATGTGTACCTGATATTTCAACCAATTGCCTCCTCATACACATCCTTACTCCATCCATGCATACCTCTTTCGGAGACTCTTAGAGGTTCTCCTGACTTATCTTTGGCTAGCATCCATATCTCATCCTTCGTCATGTTGGCTGTGGGCTTAAAAGGGAGAGAATTGCTAACCGTAAGGGAGCTTGAGAGCATAGGAGGTACGCTGATGCGCAAAGGCTGAATCTCGTGTTAGGTATTGATCTATGAGAAGCTACTGTGGTGCTGCTAGGGATTTATTCTTAATTTGAGAAGAGATTTTAGAAGCTTAGGAACATTTACAATAATTGTAGCTCAACTAAGGAATCTTATGCCAAAATTGTAGCCTAGACATGAAGGGTTCCACATGCAGTTAGTAGATTGGCAGCAAATGGGCCGAGTTAGTGTGAGTGCTGCCACAGGGCAATTGCCCACATGCCTGAGTGACTGCTGGTAGTGGTTGTATCCTGAATCCACATCAATATGAGTGATAAGGGAATGTTATCTACTCCTTGCTAAATTGCTTGTCTAGCTTGGATCCTGCGGCATTATCTTTGGGGATTCCTACGCTAAAAAGTGAGCATGCATTTGCAACCCTCACCCTTGTCATCTAGTAGATCAATTGCCAATGGTGTCCACATCAAAAACGTATGGATGGGTAGTAAATCACTCCATGGAAGCCACTTGTCATGTTCAATTTTTAAGAAGGTAAGTATCTTGTTGTTTGTACTATATTTTATGTGATGTGTTTACATGTCTAAAATTGCATTAGTTTTTAAGCATTAGATTTGCATCTCCGGTATTTTATTTGGCTGTAAGGTGGTCTTGGGGCGAGTCGTAAGTTGTTGGAACAGTTTATGAAAATTGGAGTATCCCGGTATCCAAGGAACCAGCCAGGTAAATCACAGTCCTTCAGAAGACAGCATTCATCATTAGTAATTTGGGAGGTGTTTTTTGGTTTAAGAAAGCGGAACTATCAAACAAGGTTATTCCAGACTCTCTCCTGGATAAAATTATCTCTAAAGAACTTAACAGAGACACTCTTAAATCCGCTTAATCTTTTTTCTTTAAGAGAAATGCGTTTTATATGAAGACCTGATTCTTGATAATACTCTCCTTTCTCTGAGGGACAAGAGACTAAAGCAACATCTCCTACGTACTTGGATCTTAGTCGCTGCATTTGACACTGTTTTCTGGGAGGAAATGAATCCATTATTCACTGGATCTGAATTACGGGCAAATTAAATCAGCTAAGCAATTTTTTTTATAAAATTTGACCAACAATTGATCCTTTATATATATTTTAAATAAGTTTTTGAACAATATATGATGCTCTGTGTCGTGTTTGGCATTCCATTTTACATATTTTTGGGTCGAAATGGCAGTTGTAAAATATATGTGCATTTGTTTTTTAATACGAAGTTATCACAAAATTTGTTTTATCTTGCATTTTATGATAATGTTTGCGGGTGATTTTTTCCAGAATTCCAATATATGCCAAAATTGAACACATATACCGACCAGGTGACTTAAAATTGAACAGCAACACGAACCAGGAAACTTAGGTCTGGATTGTTGATACACATCCAAGCTTCTTGTATCATCCTTTCTGTCCCTTTCTCTCCTTTTTCATAAATTTGAATAAATATGAAGAACTAATGCAAAAGAACATGCCCATAAGTGTTTGTTTCTGCACTCGAAAAATAATCCATTAAATACCTGAGACAGTTCAAGGAATGAGGATCCAGGATCCAGTACACGGTCAATACGCTCCCTAGCCAGCAGCTTCTTCCTCGCACGGTTCCTTTCTACTGCTTTAGCACCCCCTCCTTTCAGCACCTGATTCATTCATTAATTTTTTACACCAATCAGAATCACAATGCTTTCCCATCAACCAACTTAATAACAGAATTAGAAAAATTAAAATTTAATAACACCCTAGTTGCCATATGACCCATTGAAATTGAATACAAAGCGTTGTCCAGCATTGAAATCAACTAAAATTAATAAAACTGACCCATTGAAATTGAATACAAAGCTTTGTCCAGCATTGAAATCAACTAAAATTAATAAAACTGAGGCGATGGAGCATATGCAATTACGCATTATGCCCGTGGATGTGATTTGAATACTAATTTTGCATATGCGAGCGGACTGCACAAGAATCGAACTCCCCGATCACGGTTTGGCAAATATTAACTTCCACACGGAATTAGAATAAAACAGAAATAGTAGGGGACTAATATACCTCATTAATATTCTGGTGAAGCTCGGCTAAAAGCTTTTCAATCGCCTCGTAATTTTGAATATAAATTTCGTTGTTTTTATCGAGAGTATCAGGGATGACATTCAGACCTCTGTTTATTGTGGCAGTAGTTAACTTTCTGCACTCCCAAGTATTACTGCATACCCAATCCCGATCAAATTTGGAGGTAGATCCAGGCTTATCCGCCAATTTTGTAATGATTGGAAGCCCATTTGGACAAGGCCCTGCAAAAGAGGGACTGAATCCGGTTACACTACAACATTTGGAGACCCTGAGCCTTCGTAACAGCAGTTGAGACATCTCAAATCCTTAAGCAGTATGAATCTTCAAGGCAACTATTTTGCGGACCAGTACGGATCTTCGGCCACAACTTGTCCGAATGTATTTATGTTACATGAGTATGTCAAATGGATAAATTGATTATTGGAAATGGATAACTTGTCGGAGTGATCTGCTTAGAATTAGGATGAAATTGACCAGATGATGTAGCCATTTATATTATATATTAATAATTTAATTTATTGTTATCTGTGACATAAAGATTAGTTGGTTTGATGGGTCTACTTTCCATCGAGTTTTGGGTCCAAAGGGAGGGGATGATAGAAAGCTACCATTGAGTACTTATGTTCACTCGTATTCAAATTTGATCGAAGTTCCCACAATGTTGGTGATAATTGCATGTTGATGATAGCATCTAATTAAAATTTGATCGAAGTTCCCATAATGTTGGTGATAAATGCATGTTGATGATAACATCTAATTAAAAGCTCATTAGAAGGGTTGGTACTTGTGGATAGATTATGTTTTTATTTAGTGGATATTTTTAGATCAATTTTTTATTTAAAGATATATCATTTTTTTTATCTAATTTAATTTAGGCTTTATCAAGTGTTGAGAGGGATCCAATTTCTCGAGGTACAAAGCTATTTTTTGAGTGTGAAATTTGAGGAAATGATTGCATTTCGAGAGATTTGATTCCTCTCTACACTTGATAGATTTGGGGTTAAGATGGATCTAGGTTAGTTATATAATACTATATAATATTTATATTTGTATCTATGTGTCTTTTTCTTATTATGTCTCTCTATCTCACCCCCCAAACATACACATTATCTCTCTACATCTATCTATATCTCCCCTTCTCTCTCTCTCTCTTCCCCTTTTCTCCCTCTCTCTCTTCCCTCCTGCTCTCCTCTCTCACTCTCTCTCCATTACTCCCTCTCTCTCTCTTTCTTCCCTCCTGCTCTCCTCTCTCACTCTCTCTCCATTACTCACTTGTCACTCCCTCTCTCTCTCTACCTTTCTCCGTCTATGTATTTCATTTTCCCTCCCTCTCTCCCTTTCTCTCCCACCTCCCTCTATCTCTCGCTCCCATTTCCCTCTCTCTCTCGCTCCCATTTCCCTCTCTCTCTCTCTCTTCCCTTCAACTCTGTCACTGTCTCCCTCCCTCTCTCCTTCTCTCTCTCCCCTCCATCTTTGTATCTCCCCCTCCCTCTCTTACATTTCTCACTCCTCTCACTCTCTCTCTCTTCATTCCTCCTCTCCCCTCTCACTGTAACAAAACCCTATCATTAGTGTCCCTTTCTCTGTCCTTTTTTGGGGCTAGAGCCCATTTTTGGTTCTACTTACACCCATTTACAAAATATGGTGGAGAACATGATGCAAAATTTTCACCGTATTTTGCACTAAGTATTACAACAAGTTCAGCTCTAGGTAATGCAATAGGACCTTTTGCACTAGGTTTTGCACTAGGATTTATGCCAATTTTTGTGTCATCCTTTGCACCAGGTTTTGTTCCACATTTCGCATCAATTTTGACACCTAATTTTGTTTCACCTATTTTTTCATCCCCTTTTGCATCCCTTTTAAAATATTTTTGGCATCCACTTTTGCATCATTTTTTGCACTCTCTTTGTTCCATGTTTTAAGTCGAGGTTTATGTCTAGCTTTTCATCTATTTTTGCATCTAGTTTTGTTGCATCAACTTTTGCATCTTGTTTTTCCTCCATATTTACATACTCTTTTTCATCTACTATTATGTCCACTATTATATCCAATTCTATTGAGCCGCAATTTATGCCTAGTTTGGCACCTCCCTTTGCACCCACTTTTGCTTCTAATATTTCGTCGATGTTTGCATCCTCATTTTCATCTAGGTTTTCATCGACATTTACACCAATTTTTTCATCCCTTTTCATATCCATTTTTGTGTCAAGATTTTCATTGGGTTTTGTGTCTCTCTTTGCAACTACTTTCGCATCAACTTTTGTTGCTTCCACTTCTACATCCAATTTTACATTCACTTTTGCACCCATGTTTACGTCCACCTTTGCATCCATTTTTCATCTTTATTTAGATCAAAGTTTGATTTTTTTTTTCTATCTATCATTACATCCACTTTTTTTGTGGTACAATTTGTACCATGATTTTTAGTTATTATTGTACCCACGTTTACTTCCAATTTTGCATCCATGTTCATGCCCTCTTTTGCATCCAATATTTGCATCAAATATTACATCTCTTTTTTAATCCACTTTTGTGTCACATTTATGCATTGGGTTTTTTAATCTCATTTTGTATGTACTTTTGCACATACTTCCTTTGCATTCATTTTTCATCCAATTTTGTTTCTCTTGTTTCGCCAATGTTTTCATCCACCTTTGCATCACTTTGTTTATCTTGTTTTGCATCCAGGTTTACATATTTTGTTGTGTCTATTGATACATCCAATTTTACATCCACTTTGGTTCTGCCATAATTTGTGCCATATCTTGCACCTATTTTTACAACCCATATTTTCTTTCACTTTTTCGTTCACATTTGCATCCTTTTTTTTGTGCAAGTGTGCATCAAATATATTTTTCTTTCATCCTATGTTGTATCAACTTTTACATTAGGTTTTGCACCTCATTTTTCATTTACTTTTGCATCCACTTTTGTATCTATTTTTTTCCCACTATTTCACCCATGTTTGTGTCCATCTTTACATCACTTTTTTGCATCTTATTTTGCATCCAAGGTTGTGACCTTGCTGCATCCAAGTCTAAGTCCATTTCTACGTCCATTGTTGCATCCACATTTGTTTCACCAAAATTCGTGCCAAGTTTAATGCCTATTATTATACCCATGTTTTCTTCCACTTTTACATCTGTGTTTGCATTGTATTTTGTGTCCAAGTTTTCATTTACTATCGCATATGATTTTGTGTCCACTTTTGTGTTATATTTTTCATCTCGTTTTGCATCTACTTATGTTGCATCCACTTTTCATACAATTTTATGTCTATTTCTTCCTCCATTTTTGTGTTCAATTTTACATCCCTTTTCCAATACTCATCATATTTTCAACATTTATGATTTGTTAGGACATAGTCAATATGAACAACTGATTACAGTGTCAATAATCGTGATGATGATGATAATGAAGATCATGATGATGGCATGTATTCTGATGATGATGATAATGAAAACGGTGATAAAGATGATGGTGGTTATGATGACAATGATGATGATGATGACAATGATTATCATGATGATGATGCTAATTACCTTACCAATCTTACAATTTTTTCAATTTTGTCACTGTCATAATAATCATCATTATCTTTGGCATCATTATCCAAGTTATCATCATGGTGTAAACTATGATGTTTTCCATGATGTTGATGACAACAAATTTCATGTCCACATTAGTATAATGCATGATAAGTAATACATCATGTGACACCACAGTCATGTTACAATTCCTATTTACAAAGTAACACTTAGCATAGGCCCTATAGTACACTCTATGTACAAATTAAGGTCATCCAGTATGATCATTTACTTATCAGTTTGTGCCTTAAGAGGGTCAAAGAAAAATTATCACAAGAAAATGAATATATAGGTTATGGCTATGGTTTCCTAGGGAGAGGGGAGAAGTTGCTTGACATCGAAAGGAGATAGAGGGATAGTAACAACATGGTTGACCTAAGAGGACTGAATTGTATTGAATACAGGTGTATAAAATCTTAGTGATAGGTGAATTCCCCATACTAAAGATTCAAGTAAAGTGGGGAAAATTCACAAGAAATTCGCAATAGAGATGATAGGAAGAAAACATTTCTACAACAAAAAGAATAAGTGAAAGACCCTTGTATGGGAGGTCTTCCCATAGGTATTTAATGAGTTTATTATCTGGAGTTAGAGGGATACTGGAATTTGTTTCCTTTCAGAATACAAGTGGGCTCTTATTGGGTTGCTATAGCTTCAACCTGACTGAGAGTGTGTAACGCCATCATATTTTGGAGCTCTTGTGATAACATTTACATAAAATTATATTACTTCTGTATAAATTCAACAATGAAGTAAACTATTGAATTTATGGGTAAATGGAGTGGGAGAAGTACGTGGTTGACTACAAGAAGTCTCTTGGGAGGAAGTAGACAATTTTGATGGATGACTAGATGAGTATGGATGTCGAGGAAATCAATTGCAAAATATTTATAATGGGGAATTTTTACAGGGCATAAGTCTCCAATCAAGTGACTATTTTTCTTTTAACTGCTTCACTCTTATTATAATTATAATTCTTACTAGGACAAAGGGAAAATAAGTAGTGGGTTCCTTCTAAGTTTGTTAGAATGTTGTTCCACTAGTTACAGTGGAGATGGCTCAATTAGTGGTGGTAGATGTTGAGTGGATGGTAGTATGGGTAGAGGCTTTGAAGAAGATGGTTGATACTCCTTTTTTAAAACTTTCTTTATGGTTGGATTAGCATGAGTGGAAGAAGTCACAACAACTTCACACACTAAATCGGTATGACCATCCCCTACAACATCTATGCCCTGTGTGTTTCCTTTTGGCTAAGTCACTCTTGATTGTGGGTCACCTAAGAGAGAAGCTACTTCACTCACTATAATAGGAGGATAATAAGCTCTTACGTGATGTCTAGTTTTGATATTTTATAAGTCTAGCACCTTATTGATATCATCCTAATAGGTTATATATTTATTATTAGTACATTATGGTTGCAAATATTCTCTTAAACCTTCTACCAAGATTTTTCTAATCTTGTCTAGAGAGAACTTGGTCTCACATCTAGACAATGAAAATTAGAATCTATGAATGAAATAGGTCATAACTTCGAACTTTCCTTGCTTTAATTATATAATACTAACCACTTCAAATACATCAATTGGTTTAAGAGCATACATTCCCAAAAACTTATCACATATTTTATCAAAAGTATCTATAGAGTTCTTGGGAAGGTTTTCAAGCCATTCAAAGGCTAACATAGTAAGAGTGTGGAAAGAATTTGGCCAAAGCTTCTAGCCATGTCCTCAAGTATTTATGAATTTTGGTGAACTCAGACAAGTGTGCTAGAGAGAGGTAACCATAGTCCATTAGAGAGGTCCAAGCACAAGTGTTCTACACAAGAGAAGCACCACGATATGTGCCCTTATGCATAAAACACTTTATAAGGGAGATAAATAATATCACAACATGATGGAATAAAATGTGAGTTGTGGTGTCATTATACACAAGAAGGGCTCTACCAATGGTTTAACGATCCTACATGTAGAATTTTTACTAGGTTGGTCATATCCTCTCCCTACTGTAAAAACAAATGATAATAAATGATTGAATCATGATCTTAGTCATGATGAAAAATAAATTATTGATACATATAAGTGTGTTGAGCCATGAATATTACATTCATAATTCTAACATAATTTCACATCTCTTGTTATGTAACCACATAAAAAAAGAGATAATTCAATGACTTCAAAATTATCCTCTTCGAGGGGGAAACCTCCTGTACATTACATAAGTGAAAAATTCTTAGATGATACAAATGATAAGACCTCATTCCTATATAAAGAATTCTAAGGGGTCATAATATAATCATTCCCTACATAACAATAATAATGTAAGGGCATTACAATAACAATAGTGGGCTTCTATGGGGCATGATAATAACAATATGGGCACATACTTGTAGTATAGGGACCTAACATTCCCCTCTCCTTCAAAAAAGTGTTGTCCTAAACTCCTGAGTAGTTTTGGATATTTTTGTATAAAATTCTCATCCTCCCATGTGGAATATTTAGCGGATAACTCCATCCACTTGATGAGATACTTTGAAATTGATCGATTGCATAGCTGCTAGGTTCCTGTTTTTGTCACTACTTCAGGTTCCAATATGATTTTTTATTCCTTGTTAAATACTAGCAATATTGTTTAAACTGGGAGCTTGTCACCTATAACCTTCTCTAAGTATGAAACATGGAAAACTAGATGAAGTCAGGAATATGCAGGAAGCTCCAATTTGTATTCCATAGTACTAATATTTTGCAACACCTTGTAAGGAAGATAGTAATTTGGTGATAATTTATTATCCTTCTTAGCTTGATTTAGTGGAATTTTATTGTATGGTAGTATCCTAAAAATACCTAGTTGACTACATCAAAACTTATTTTTCCACGATGTTGATCTGCCTATTATTTCATTCAATTCTACGCAACAATAATTCCATCAAAAAAATTTCTAGTGAAAATGGGATCTCTATCACTTATATTAATCTTTCGGTTTCCATATAGATTTTAGATTTTTTCCACAAATGCGGTATCAATTATACTAGCTTTAAATGGATGATATAATGCACAAAAATTGCATACTTGGTATGTCTATCAACTACCCCCATGATGACACTCTTTCCTTCAAGCTTGGGTAAACCTATGATAAAATCCATAGAAATCTCCTCCCAACATTGACTTGGAATGGATAAAGTTTGTAACAAACCTGGGATTTTAATTCTCTCAACTTTATTTTGCTAGGAAACCAAACATTCTACCACAAAATTTTCAATATAAGATTTAAGGCCCTCCCAAAAAACTTCCTTCTTAACCCTGTGGTAAGTTTTTAAAAATCTTGATTACGCTCCTAAGGGGGAGGTGTGAAATTCCAAAAGAATATTCTGTTTGAGTTAGGAATTCTTACAAATATGTAAGTGATATTTCTACCATAATGAATCATTTTTCCAGCTAAATGTATCAGATATAATGGGATCTTGCTGCAACTTTTGAATGAGCGTCCACACTTCTTGATCATTCTTCCATTGATCCCTTACTTCAATTATCCAATCATGTTAGATAATATCAATGGCACAAAGAAATCCTGCCACACGCTCATCCTTTGTTGAGAGTGCATATATAACAAGAATTTTCTTCCGTTTTTTGTAGAAGAATTCAAAGTCATAGCCCAACATCTTTGTGACTCATTTTTTCTTCTCTTCTGAAGATATTATTTGTTCCAAAAAGTATTTAAGACTATCATTATTTGTTTTTATATTGAAGTGCCTTCCCATTAGGAAAGGTCACTATTTCTTTAGTGCATGTAGTATTGCCAAAATTTCCTTCTCAAAAATAAGTTTGCGTAAATACTTTGGATGAACTTAAAAATAAATGGTCTTCCTTCTTGCATTACAACAATGTCAATTCCATTTCCTGAGGCATCCCATTTCACAATAAAGGTTTTTGTGAAGTCTGGCATAACTAAGGATGATTCTTGGTGCATTACCTCTTTGAGATGTTAAAATGACTTAGATGCTTCTAAAGTCCAATAAAATGCATCTTTCTTCAATAATGTTGTTATAGGTGTTCCTATTATCCCAAAATTCTTAACAAACTTGCGATAATACCCCGTCGAATGAAGAAATCCTCGAAGCTGCTTTATGGTTGTTGAGATTTTCCATTCCTTAATTACTTTAATTTTGTTAAGGTCTACCTTAACACCCTCATGAGATACAATATGACACATATATTCCACTTCTTGTACTGTAAAGAAACATTTCGAGGTTTTTGCATATAATTGTTTCTCCTCTAACAGATTGAGCACACCGTCAACATGTTGAACATGATCCTTCCAAGACTTCTTCTATATTATTATATCATGAAAAAAATACTAATTCAAATTTTCTAAGGGTTTACAAATGGAATTCATCAAACCTTGAAATGTAGATGGTGCATTGGTAAGGCCAAAAGGCATGACCAAAAATTCATAATGACCCCCATGAGATCTAAATGTTGTTTTTAGAATGTCTTCAGTCCTCATTCTAATTTGATGATATCCTTAATGAAGATCCAGCTTGGCGAAGTAAATTTCTTCGAGTAATTAATAAAACATTTCATTAATGACAAGAATGGGAATTTTTCTTTAATAGTGAGTTTGTTGAGCTCCCTATAATCTATACACATGTGCCATGATCCATTCTTCTTATGCACCAATACTACTGGAGGAGAGAAATAGCTTGAATTGGTTGAATTATACCGAACTCTAGCATTTCTACAACCATACATTCAATTTCACTCCTTTGGGCATAGGGACATCTGTAAGGCCCAATGTTTGGAGGAACACTACCTAGAATTAAATTAATATGATGGTTATGATCACAAATGGGTTAGAGGTCTTTCGGACTCTCAAATATCTTGGAATGATTGTCCAAGAAATTTTGGAGATCTGGAGAAATAAATGATTTTGATGTTTGACTTTCTAATCAGCATAATTGTGCAATTACACCCCATTTTTATTTCTTTAGAAGCTTTGTCAAGCCACTAGATCTGGTTATATTTATTGGTTTCCCTACAATACACATAATTACATGTCCCTTCCTTCCCAAAAAAATTCAAGAAAATTTCTTTAAAATTAAAATCTACCCAAATATTGTAGCCACTCGACTCCTACTATAACATAAATACCACCCATTGGAATGGAAAGAATTGGAACATTAAATGCATATTCCCCCAAATTAGATTGATATTATGGAACCTTCCATAGAAATTTATAGCTCCTCCATTTACGACCATCACTTGACACTATGGTGTTGGATATAGGAAGCAATTCAATTCCATGGCTATCTTACAATGAATAAAATTATGGGTACTACCTGTATCAATCTACACTATAAAAATTTTCTTCTTGATATGTACTTCTATCTTGAGAGTTTGAGGAGTGGTAATTCCTACCAATGCATTACAAGTTATGGTTAGATTCATTTCTTTTTTCTCTCGGGTTGGTTCTTAGTGTGTATCTTTTTCTTTTGACATTTCTTGTTCATTTTCTTCCTCCTCTTCACAATCTATGTAATATACTTTATTCTTGTCACACTTATGACCTTTAGTGTATTTTCTATCACAATTGTAATAAAGCACTTTTTCTCTTTTTTCTTCCAATTATTGTGGTGTCAACCTTGTAGGTGGTGGAAGGCTAGGAGCTTCAACACTTCCACCTGTATAATTGTGAGCAGTAGACTTCTATAATACCCTTCTCCCAAATCTGCCCAAGTAACCATACAACCAGGGTAAACATGCGATGAGAGGAGATTATGATTAGATTCAACATACTATGTGACCTTAAGGAAGTGGAATTGATAAAAGAAAGACATACAAACCTTCCACATAGGCTACATGACTCTTAGGAACCACCCCAACCACTCATGTAGTTAGCCCTTGGGTCCCACTGAATTTTTGGACCACTTGACCTATGGATGCTCTCATGCTATAGGATTTCCAGCATCCAGGAGGCTCTGGACACTCTCATGATCAGGCATGCCAACAATTAGGGACTCTTTTTCTTAGTGATGCGCTAGCGTCCCCGCGTTTTCAGGCACTTCTTCAGTCCCAAAGCCCAAGTCACTTCCTAGAATTGAGTGACATCTCCATAATAGTAAAATAACTTGGAAACAATGATGCAAATGAAAATAGTTGAACAAGCCCTTAACCAAACCCCTTCTAGCCATGACATGCATTTCGTCAAACATATCAAAAATATGTAATCTACAGGTGTAAATAATAGATTTAAGCGTAGGTATCTCATACTTATCAGAGAACCAATAATAACCATTGCTCCCTCATATCATTTTCCACATTATCATCTATTAGGTCATAGATACATTTTCCAATCATTTTCAGGTAAAAACATGATGAAAGCCATACATAGCCACTGTCATAAAACACATACATAGCCAAAATAATAGCACAAAAATAACAATGAAATTAAAAACATATGATCCAGATATAAATTAGTATAATACTCATATAAATACATGGAAAAACATCCTCTCATTAACGATGCAAAATCCAAACCCGAGATGGGACTACCATGTTCCACCCTACCATATATTGGCTCAGCTAAATGTTTCTTCAGCAAATCACCCCTATGCCATAGTCGAAGTATGAATATGGGATTCATAACTAGCCAGAAATAACCAAGAAAACATGGATTCTACCGAATTTCTCCACCTACACTGTGAGGAATTTGAGTGCCTCCTAGTCTTTGAGGATTTACCATAATCCATAGTCTAATCCAAGGATCACTAGACCCTACACTAAGACCCACCCCCCAAGCTCTACCATACATCCCATCTCGGTGCTACTAGGCTCAATTGGGAGCATTCCACCTCTTGGCTTTATGTTATATCTCTCCATTCACTAGAAAGGATTCCTAGGCCCACTGAGGCACACAATATTGGCTTTAACACAACCCACGGTCTGGCTCAGAGGTTACTAGGTCAATGGTTTTACCAAGATCCTTAGTGTGTTTCATGGACCACTAGGCCTTTTGTTTGTCATTTTAGAGATCCACCACTTTTAGCTTTGAATCCAACTAGCAATCCAACTCAACCGACGCATGAGAACACATCTCACTAAGGCTATTAGGAAATGTCAAGGCTAGGATGAAAAACACTGTCAAATGTAGCAAAATCCATTCCATGATAGAAAAAACCACATGTGACACCATTCATGCCAAATATAGCAAGTAAATATCACGTGAAAACTGATACATGCAAAGAAAGTTGTTGTAACTGCTTGATCCCACCTTTCTCTGCTTGATATTTTCTTCCTCTTTCCTTCTTTTCCTTTCTTGATCCAACTCAAACATGCTCCAAGAAAACTTTGTGTCCAAGAGGGAGAGAGAGACGGGGAATAATGAGAGAGATCCAAAGCTAAATTCACCAATCTTTCTAGCTGATCCAAATAAGCCTTTTTTTTAATGAGGCCTCTATTTTCTTCAATTTCCATTATTTTCCTGAATTTACTCCTCACATGGAACTTGTGTCTGTTAACTTTCATTTTCTCCAAATTTCCATTATTTTCATAAATAAATTTGCCAAATATTCCATTTTTCTTTCCAAAGCCTTTGTCATTGCCCTTTCTAATTTCCTTTAGCCATAATACCCAAAATGAACACCCACTAGGATGTCTTGCCCACCATTCAGCTTGGAATACATGTCCCATCGATTGGGTTCTAAATATAAAGTTGCAATGCGTAGATTTTGTGTGTGTTTCACATTATGGAGATCAAAATCTTGCTACAATTGTAGTGTCCATGTTATCGGATCCTTGCAATCAAAATTTCTCATATTGATTTTTCGAATATGGTGGGTCCTCAATCCGACATTAGAGTCTATGAAATCATGATTAGCAATTCAAGTTTTCTCATATCTTGTCGCCATTAGGAAATATTTCTTGAAGCAACTTTGTCAAACCTTCTTTCAAAACTTCCATGTCTATTTTTAAACCATCCTTCAAACCTTCCATGTATGATTTTAAACCATTATTCAAACCATCCATCTTAGCTTCCATTTAATTTTTGGTTACTCTTAGCGAGAGCGAAATTTGTTGCACTTGGTCTTGTAATTTTGATATATCATGTTGCAGTTCTTCCTCTTCCTCATATGTCATAGAAAATATTTTTGGTTGCTTGCTAGGTGTTTTCATTTTATTGTTTTGACTCATTCTGTAATCAAATGATATTCATGTTTCACTACGCCCTTTGAATCACATCAAATAGATTTTCCAAACAAAAGTTATGAAAAATTTATAAAATACACACCTTCTTATTTCTTTTTAGGGGCTCTATATCACAGTTGTTGTATCTATGCAATTCCAAATCTCCAAGATCTGAAATTATGTCTTGTAGTAGACCTCTAAGTATTCTTTCCAACCCAATACATCAGACCAAGTTTGTATTATTCAAGAAGGAATACACCCAATATCCCACAATGACCTGATTATATACTAGTTTAGTATAGTGCATTTTTATGAAGTGACACATGTCACTGTTTTGACCTTTACAAAAAAACTAGAGTCCATCCTCTTTCTATCACTTTTTACAAAATGAAAATCCAATGCTTAAATAAAGTTATGACGATTTTCCCTAGGTTTGCCTAAGATGGAATTCTTAACACTGCAAAAATCATCACTTCGTTGGATCATATCTCCAAAAATATAGCAAGAGAAGATTTGAAATTTGTACATGAAGTTCACCGAGATTTCAGCTCCACATGGTTTCAATTTTAGCTTCTAAAAATTCGTATAAAAAAGTTATAACAAAATTCCACAATGTCATATTTGAAGAAGTGAAACACTAGAATCCAAAGCTTAGATTCTAAATGTTATGTAACTAGAACAAAAAAAAGAGAGATCAACGACTTCAAAATTATCCTGTTCAAAGGGAAAACCTATTTCACATTACATAAATGAAAAATTCTTGGATGATACAAATAACAAGACCTTCTTTCTATTTATAGGAGTCTAAGGGGTCATAATATAATCAGTACCTACACTATAATAATAATGTAATGGCACAACAATAATGATAGTGAGGTTGTATGGGGGCATAATAATAGGAGTATGGGTACTACATGTGCACAAAAATAAAAATAAGGAGATATACTAGTAGTATAGGCACCTAACATCTCTAACTAAATATTTCATTTAGTAGAAATGCCTCCTGATTTCCTTATTGTCCTTAAAACAACAAACTCCTACCCAGACAACAATTGAAGCATAATTATCCTAACTAATATTTTTAATGTTTCATAGAATACAAACTGTAACCATTTCACAATTGAAAAGGAATGAACTCTGCATATGTAAAGATTTGTTTCATGGGCAAGCAATTCTTCATCTCCCTTACGGTCTTTAGGCCTTACTAACCTTGGGTTGTGCATGTTGAAGGGAATCTGAGTTAGTTGTTGAAATTTCTACTAATGTATAACATCTCCCATTTAACACTCAAAAATTTATCCTAATTGAAAATTAGTCTTAATGTAGTCTTATGGAATCATAATTGTAACCTTAAAATGTTCATAAAATTTGAAGTCGCTAAAATTTACAGTTTTAACTAGACTTGACTCAGTTTGAAAGTCTAATACTTAGATTTTAAGTTAATCTATGTATTCTGAGAAGAGTTCGGATTTACCACAGTGTTCATCTTTTTATATCGACGTTTCGAGTCTAAAACCAGACTCATCATCAGGATAAATTGTGCGGAGAAAAGAAGGCAGATGTTAGGTATAAATATGAGAATGTCTAGGAAAGTGAACTGGCTGACTTCTAACAATTTAATTTAACCATTTTATTTTATTTTGTTTTGTTTTATTATAAATTTTATTTGGATTATTCTGATTTTTATTAATACTAGAATTTACTATGTTGTTAAGAATTTAATTTTTATTTTCAAAATTATATCATGTTAATATATAAGTTTATATATATTTATTAATTATATTTTTATTTAATTGTTATATTAATCCTTATTATAATTAATAGATTAATTAGTAATGTGAGAATTCTTCTAACTTGCTCTTTATTATTGTTAAAAATTTTAATGCTTATTTATTCCTAGTTATTAATTAATACTTTATATTACTGTTCTTATATTACAAATGTATTTATTAAGCCATATAAAGCCATTCAAAAAGCAAAGTATGTGAAGAACAATAGCAAGACCAAAGACACCCCCACCTCTAGTGCCTACCTTCCTTACATCCAAGGTGTCACAAATAAGATAGCTAAAATCCTCAACAAGAAGAATATCAAGACTGCTTTCAAACCCTGGTCCACCGTAAAGCAAAGAATGAAATCTGTTAAGGACAGCCAAGAACAGCTTCAGCAAAAAGGGGTATATATCATCAAATGTTCTTTTGGGGATCAGTACATAGGAGAAACCAGTAGATCTGTAAAGATTAGACTCAAAGAGCATAGCGCAGACCTACGCCATGAAAGGGTCTGATCCTCAGCCTTATCCGAGCATGTAGGTAAGACTAACCACCATATATGCCTTAAAGATGCCAAGGTTATTGCCAATGAAGACCACCATTTCAAGAGAAAGGTCAGAGAAGCTATTGAAATCATTAAACATCCTAGGAACTTTAATAGGGATGGTGGAATGGAAATTAGTAGAAACTGGAACCCCTTGCTAACCCCCGTAGATCTCAGTGACTAGGTCAGAGTTCCTCGATCAGCTAGCATTATAGCTTGCCCCTCTAGTAACCCTTGTCTGATGAGCTCGTCTCCTCTTTAGTGACCTAGGTTAAAAGGTATCAATAATAAACAAATAGAGGTTAGTACTTTAATATAAGCAATAATACTAACTAACAATATCAATGAAATACAATTAATGCAAGGTAAAGCATCTTCAAATAATATCTATTAGGTATGCATAGCAATAATTAAAAAAAATGTTACAAATAATATTTAATAGGCATACATAAGCAATACATAAGCAATAAGTAATAATTTTTCAAATAACATTTAATAGGTATGCATAAGCAATAATATCTACAAATAATTATTTAATAGGTATACATTAGCAATACATAGACAATAAATTAATAATATTTACTAATAATATTTAAAAGGTATTCATAAGCAATAATTAGTAATAATAACAATAATATTATTATTATAAATATTAATATAGTTTAGGAAATACAATTAAATAAAACAAGTCCAATGAAAAGAATAAAGATTTAAAATACTTATAAGCAATTAACTTAAACATAACAGAAATTTGGGTTAGTAATGAAAATTAATAATAAGCAATAAATTAAAAATAAATTGCAATAATTAATAAATTCATTTGTAATATAAGAACAGTAATATAAAGTATTAATTAATAACTAGGAATAAATGAGCATTAATTTTAGCAATAATAAAGAGCAGTTAGAAGAATTCTCACATTACTAATTAATCTATTAATTATAATGATGATTAATAATAACAATCAAATAAAAATAACAACTAGTAAATATATACAATAATATATTAACATAATATAGTATTGAAATTAAAAATTAAATTCTTAACAACATAGTAAATACTAGTATTAATAAAGATTAGAATAATCAAAATAAAATTTAAAATAAAACAAAAATAAAATAGAATAAAATGGTTAAATTATATTGTTAGAAGTCGGCCTGTTCACTTTCCTAGACATTCTCATATTTATACCTAACATCTGCCTTCTTTTCTCCGCACAATTTATCCTGATGATGAGTCTGGTTTTAGACTCGAAACGTCGATACAAAAAGA